>BQNB010015912.1:0-24720 GCA_026074375.1 Tanacetum coccineum
TATTCCAAGTTCACCGGAAATTGAAATGATAATACCTCGATTGAGAGTATTATATGTTGGTGTTCTTTTACCAACTTTGCAAATTTTATTCTATATATATTTTTTTAAGGACAAATTTTTTTATTTTTGATTTTTTTTTGTGTTTTTTATATGATAGCTATACTAAAAAGAAAAGAAAAATATTTTTTACTTTTTATATTTTATGTTTTTTTTTTTGGATTTTTGATTTTTTTTTTAACAAAAATGAAACTTTCGAGGACGAAAGGATCTTCAAATCTTATCAACAAACACAAAACGAGAGATTCGTTAACTCAGATCCACGGCAGCGGCGCCAAAAATTGATTGTTGATTTTATATACGCAAAAATATATAATATAAAATATTCCGAAAGAGCAATTAAGAACTTTCCTTAAGTTTCCCTTAAGAAAAGCTCACTCTAAAAGATATATAAAATATATAATATACGTATGTTTTCCGGAAAGTATGATTTCCCGGGTCGTTTTCCCAACGATTTAAGAAATTGAAACATCGTTTAATATTGGATATTGATTTGAATGGGTTCGAAGATTGATTGGGTTTTCTATAACTACTAATTAAAAGCACAATTAAAACCAATCAATTAAAAACAATTAAACACTTAACAATTAACGGGAAACAAATAAAACGCGACAAATAAGCAAGTACACTAAATTTAACTCCTAAAAATTCAAACTAAATTTCTAAACCTAAATTAGGACAAAAGAAAATTTTAAGAAAAAGAAAAACATTTTTTTGATTATTTTTGAATTTATTATGAATTAAAAACTAATTTAATCTAATTAAATCCTAAAAAATAGCAAATTAAGTACTAAAAATTTAGAAAAATGATTTTTAAACTTAGAAAAGTCTAAAATAACATAAAAACTCAGAAAACTATTTTTAACTATTTTTAAAATTAAAATCCTATTTTTAAACTTAAAATTAAAAGCTCAAAAATGAAAATTAAAATCTAAAAGGTGTAAAAATGATTTTACTGAATGTAAACCTAAAAGTAATTTTTATAAAACTAAAAACTATTTTTTTGAAATTTTCTGAAACTTTTTTCTATTTTTAAAGACTTTTCGAAAATTAAAACTTAAGAAAAATGATTTAAAATAATCTACTAACTAGAAAATTATGAAAAATTCAGGATAAATCATAAATCCTATCAGCTATAAGAGAAAAATAAGAAAAGTCCAAAAAGCTAAACGGATAAGCCCCTAAATAAGCTCAAACAGCTCGAAGTGGCTTATAGGCCTAAGGCCCAAACAAAGGGTAAATATGAACTGTGTGCAATAGCTCACGGATGAGCTATTGTAGCACACTTGGTTAACACGTTGGGTCTTTGAGCTAGAGGTCTAGGGTTCGAGGCAGGCAAACCCCCTTTTTGCTTATTTTTTTATTTTTGACTTTTAACAAAAACTAAATATTGGAACTTATTAAGGACTTATTTTTAAGCAACTTTAAAACTTCGCTTTTAGTCTAAAAATGACAAATGAGCTCTGAAACAGCTTATTTATAAGCTGTCCTCAGAAACTTGGCTTTTGAGCCTTGAAAAGCTTGATTTCACTTAGACACTTATATTAAGCTCAAATTCCAAACTAAAAACTGTTTCTAAAAGCTAATGATGTATATTAACTAAAAATGATAAGCTACTTAACATAGAAACACTAAAACCTAACTGATTTTGATGATGAAAGAAACTAACTCAGACTATGACTCAAAGAGCTAAAAATTTAAACAAGCTAAAAGGCTTAATAAGCTTCCACTGACTATGAGCTTAAGCAGACTTAATTAACTATTTATGAACTATGAATTTAAACTGAAAAACCTAACTCTATAAGCTAGAAGAAAATAAGCCATAAGATCCTAGAATAACTAGCTTAAAATTAGACTAAAAGATCAGCAGTAGTAACTTTGGTTACTACTGCTGGTGCATTTGACCAAGGAATCCAAATCAAAGTTGTAGGCAACCAAAGTGGTTTCTTCTGCCTTTGAAACACTCAATGGGTGTGATTTAACTTAACACTAACAACTTTCAAGCTCACAAGAGCTTTAAATCAATTTAAAGTAAGCAAATGAAAAACAACAAATCCCCTGGTGCAGACACACCTAAATTAAGCCATAACTTTTTTAGCCTAAATTATACCAATAAATCAGCAGTAGTAACTTTTGTTACTACTGCATATGCTAATGACAAAGAGGCAAGGGTGAATGCAGGATACTAAGAGAGTAACTCCTGCACATGCACACTCTACTTTGAAGAGTGCTTTTTTGAGTAAACCTACAAACTCAAATTATAGCCCCTAAACAGGAGCTTAATTTTAATTATTAGCAATCAAAACACGAGTGGAAGAAATTATCCCCTGGTGTAACACATTACATATTAAGCGAGCCCTAAATCTTTATATTAGATTTTTGAAAACTAACTTCTGAAAAACTTGTCTTTTCCTATTGGTTTTAAATGAGGATATCAAACAAAAAAAGATAGAAAAACTAGGACTCAAGCAAAACTTAACACTCACTTTGACTTTTGATGGTCAAAGTAACTAATGCCAAACACTCCTTAATGGAATGACAGATTCAATAAAAGCTTTTAAAATGAATTCTAATTTATAAACCTATGATACCAGAAGATAATTTTAGCTTAAGAACACAGGCTGTAACTAAGATGATCTAAACAACCTGATAACTAAAATCTAAGGATCTCTAACATCTATGGCTACTATTTTTTTAGAGAATTAAAATACTGATTTAGTAAAACAAAGATCTACTCTACTATTAATCTAAGATAGATAATATAAAATTTGCAAAGAACAAGTCTTAAACTAAACTCAAATAAGCAGCCAGAGAAAGTGCAATTAAGCACAATTATAATAAACTAATAAACAGTTCCAAGCCTATTTAATGTATATTAAAGACGAAAATTTCACAAGAACATGAAAGTAACAAGAAAAACAATTAACCAATTGCTATTAGCTTATCACAGAAGCTTACAAGGCTCTTAGAGTCTTGTTCTAACAAGCTCGTGGATCTTATTAAATACCAGTTAAAGTCTTGGGGACACACCTTCACGAAAATGAACCATTCCCCTTCTAACATAAGTTTTTAAATCACCAGAGAAGCAAAGTTACTTAAAGGTTTTAAGCTGTTTTTAAGAGTTAAAGTATGATTAAGGTCTGATTTAGCTCAATTACTAGCTTATAGACTAGTAGGAGCTTATATGAGCTTATTAGAACTTTAGCCTAACATTTGAGAAGAATTGAGAACTTATGAGTGAAAAACAAAAGTGCTTATGACAGATTATTTAAGAGCAAAACTAGATTTCATTAAAATAAAACTTGATTACATTATCAAAAGAAAATTACAACTACTGAGAGTAAAATTACATAAACTAAAAATAAAAGTTTAAGCTAAAAACTAAAAGCTAGTATATAAAAACTAGATGATGTGTGTGTGATAGTGAGGGTATTTATAGGCCCAAGCTGAAGCTTCTAGCCCTTTGCTTGCTCAACACGCTCCTTTCAATCCGTACCTTCCATTTCTTCAATCATTAGACAGTGAATAGTAGTCCTTGGATCACAAACTATCTCACACGGATTGCCAGCGTGGCAATCCGTGTCTTAGAGGAATCACGTGTGTTACTCTTGTGAGTGTATATAATTCCAGTGTAAAAACCCACATCTCTTGGCTTTTCCTCAATTCAACGTGTGCTTTCTTTTGATGAGATTGGTTAATGAAAAGGCTTGTGTGACTATTCAAAAACCCTACCATCTTGTACTACTACACTTCAATGTCTCGTCCTTAAAGTCTCTCAATTTCCCGAAAGCCCTTGTGTAAAAACTGTGAGGAGAGATAGGGAAAGACGCGTGAATAGTACAACAGACGTATAGTTCCGCCATGTCTGTAACTAAAAGAGGTGAAAGGGTTGGTAGCTTTGGGTTAATGGGCGCACTATTTAGTCCTTCTGTGTTTTAGGTTTCTCTCATCTCTCATATAAATGGATAGATAATGTATTTTGAGAAAAAGAAGAGCAACAAAATGGCCACAATGGTTCACTTATAGTTTTAATAAAAGGGTAAAGATGGCACTACAATTTGGATCCGGCGTATGGGTTCAAAGGTAAATCTGCACCCACCCTGTTTAAAGGCTTCTAGGGATTGCATGCGTGTAACTTTTGCTAACTCTGAGAGAGTCTTGTTTGGTAACATTGAGGGATTGTGCCTTCTAGTATCTGATTGACTTGGTGACATCATATTTGACTGAAGCTTGACTTTTTTTAGCTTTGGCTTTGAATTCCTGGCTCTTGTACACTCTTTGCCCTTTTCTTATGTCCGTGTTTGCCCATTTCTTAAACGGTTATTCTTCTGAGTGATTTTTGATTACTAGTTCCGTTATCTGGCAACTACACAAAGACATAAAAACAGAGCCTCTATATTATAGTGCGCCATTCTTCATCTGTTTTTGGAGGATCATTTTAGAGTCATTCTTTGGTGTTAACGCGAAATTGTTGTAATTATACACTTATCAAAATTCTCCACACAAAGACATTTGGTGCGAGTCCTCCGCAATAATCACAATGCCTTATAACCAAAATACTCACGAAACTTCCCCAAACAAAACACTTTTGAAAAGTAGCAAATGATTTTTTTGATAGAAGTCTAAAAGGATCGACAAGCAATGCAAAACACACTACCCAAAACCGATATTCCCATTTTTCAAAGATCATCTTTACATTAATCTATATTGATTTTTATGATTTTTTTTATAGTATTCCTAACTACAACTTAACACTTGTGTTTGACTCATAGTGTATTGTTTTCATTACCTCATCTTGGTAACTTTACAGGACATGGAACAAACAAAGATAACAATTAATGCGTCTAAAAAGAATAACTTATCATTACCCGATTTTCACTCTTACCCTTGCTAAGCTTAAAAAAATAAGATCGCCTGCTATTACAAACGTAAAGATGTCCTACAAGTACTACTTATAATTAACAACTTGTGACATTTCTTTTCTTCCCTACACTACAATCATAATTATCTTAATCTTGTGTGTTGCTCTCAAATCTAAAGATTAAAACCCATAAATCCGACATATTTTAAGAACTATGATGAAATCCGACCACGCAATTACACATGGGCTCTTTTAGAGGCAAATAAGTTAATCACTTCAAGTAAGATCACAACTACAAAGCGAAACAAAAACCAAATCCTTAGCTAAGACATTGTTGTTCACTTGTCAGTACTTAATGACTTTAGCTTCTTCTAGCCTAGTCAACATCACTCTACCGTCATCGGTAAGTGCTAAGGATCTTTTGACACCCCATCCGGAGAATAATAATCGAGACGCATGAACTTCCGATGAAAAACCTGTGTAGACTTTTGCAAACGTAGTCTCAAAAGAAATACCTGGTTTAGAAAAGGAAAATTTTAACTATTTCTATTATTCTAACTTGCTACATTAGGTTATTACCTAATTTACATCATTAGGATCAAGGAACTGTATCGACTTTTTCTTTCGAACGTACACCTCGTTCCACGCCTTCCGAGCATGAGCTCTGTACTTATTATGATACCACGCCTAAATATACATCCTCCATCCTTTACTTCGCGATGTCACATCTGGAGCCGTTATACCGAGCAAATGCCCATGTACTATATTGCGATGGGAGTTGTAAATTAATTATTAACCCTAAAGAGATTTTAACGTGACATCCTTTTTATTTCACCGAACAAATTTTTTTTTCTTTTTTCATCATTTTTTAACTACTTACATTTTTACTAATAACACTTATTTTTGTGAGCAAAGATAGAGAAAATTTCATTTTAGAAAACCAAAGTATATAAAAACTTGAAGCTAAAATTCTTATTTACAAATTATATTGACTTCATCGAAAGAAGCTTTTTTTTCTCTCTAAATCTATGTTTGATATAGACTTTTAAGTGTAAAACTTAATTTGTAAAAAATTTCAAAAGAAAGAACACGTATTAATTAATCTATTTTAAAGAACTCCGGGGAAGACAAACAACCACAAGATTTTCTTCTAAGTAAGCCTTTAAGTTTTCCAATAACTTTGTTTAGCACCTAATTCGAATCAACACAGTCTCCTCTTATTCTTTGCAATTTATAAAAATCTCTAATAAAGAAATTCGCAAATACTTTAGGCCCAACATAAATCAAACGCGCACTATTTTAAAAATCTTACTCTCTGAGATTAGACACAGAAAGTCTCTCACGCAATTACTAATGATTTCAAGTCGTCGAGCATGTCTGTTTAAGTACTACATGAGACTAGCACAAACTATCACATCCTTAATTGTTAAAGGGATACAAAGCTATAACTCTACAAACTTCGAGTTATAGGGTCAAAAATTTCTTCTATTATTCTCTACCGAACAGAGACACAACAACCTACATTCTCTAGTCTTAACACATTAGTATTTTATTTTTTTATTATTTCTATTTTTCATTTCTTTTACTACAACATAAGAATTAAAAGTATTAAACACCTTACAAATGCTATAATTTTGGGTGAACAACGGGTACGTGAGAACAAAACAATAAGCTAGGTAACATTCAAATCGATAGATTCTCTCCCCAAACTAAAACAAAAACATTGTCCCTCAATTTTTTATAGGTCGGTTTCTAAACGAAATATTCTAAAGCTTTAGAATTATGCTAAAGATAAACGTGATATCGAGATAATGAAGAAAAATGATATCGGGAATCTCCCCAACTAATTTCAAAAAGGATATGGTAAGGCACAGAGCGAAGTGAAACGAGCACACAACACCGGCGCGCACACAGAAGCTTTCAGAAATTGTTTGATCAATCCTACAAAAATATCACAACACAAAACACAAAGAACGGAAAAGTCAAAGGCCTCAACACTTCTCCAACAACATTATTATTTAAGAAAATAGAAAAGATCAGGGAGGGGAGAAAGAAAAGATAATGCTGGGGTGAAACTCCACGAAGCGGCGTTGTTTTGTACACCGATCACAACTCAACTGATCCGCCGAATAAAAAGCGTCCTTATTGATTAGCAACACTTAGAACAAGTAACTTTTCCATTGAGAAAAAGCCACTGCCTATCTATTGAAACAGTGCTAGATGCTGAGTGGAATCGAATAAAACAAATTCTCTCACTCTAAAGAGGAAAATCCATAAGAGTGATCTTCCACGGTGTAAGTGAAATGTCATGGGAGAAAAGTTCCAAATGACATAGAATGTGAATAGGCAATAACGCGCGACATCTTCCCCCAACAATATTTTTATTTAAATCTAACAACATCGAGTTTCACTTCTTAAAGGTAAAATCGATCTTATACAGGCCTTAAACAAATCAAATTTTTGCAAAGCCAATAAAAGGAGCTTAAATCTTATGCAAACATCTGGTTTGTTCTCAGGAGGTAGGGACATGAGGAAATGACAAGGATCGAAAATGAAATGAATAACAAAAACTCGGAAGCCCCAAACAGAGTATTAACTTTGAACTTATCTACAATGCTACAATCAATCTCCCATCAAGAATCGGAGCGGTCACAATCTAACAACTGAAACCAACTCATAACTCGGGAAGAAAGACAAATTATCCCATGCTAGTAGATGGGTACTGCTCATTTCTCGGTCCCTGGTCCCGTATATTCGCTAAAAAGTCTCGAATCGGGTCTAAAACAATTATCCAATAAGATGAACACATAGAGACAGTATTCTTGCCTCCTCAAAGTAAAACAGCATACACTATCCATCGCGATGGGGATCGGAGATTTGAGAAGGAGACACGAGAGTCGACATGATCCGAAGTGTGGATGTATCATTTTCAAAGATTTGATCATAAGAATTAAAACGATGGCCCCTCCGACGTTAATAATCTTCTTCGTCGAAGAATAAACGGCTTGGATTTTGAAAAATATCTTCTAAGTTAAACTCTTTCTCTTCTTGATCTCCATTTTCCTCCTCCAAACTATCCGAACATCTAAAATATGAAAATGAAGCATCATACGACTCTATGAGTTACCCAACAATAATCATCCATCACTCGACAGTATTCATCATTTGATCAAATCGGACTTCCCACAATTCCCGATGGAATTTGGAGCAATATGAGGCAAGTTCACTGCTGAACTCCTCGAGAAATCGGGGTCGATCTTAGAAGAATGAACAATCTGAACGAACGAAGGTCAATCAAAGTTCACAAAATCAAATTTCAACATTAACAAATATTATCACAAGTAGTGCGGACAAATCACACGTTATCGTATCAGAAGTACGTTCTCGATATCTCACTTGGGAATGGAGGACAATGTTTCCTTCGAATACTAGTGAGAGTAAGTAGTCAAGATGCTCGTTACCCCAACTTAGAGAGTATATTCGGGCTCCTCGGTCGTATTAAGTCGCGGGGATTGTTTATTGTCTTTAGAATTATAATTTATCGAGCAATAATCAACTCCAACAGGAATAAAATCATCTCTCAGTCGACAAAAGTAATAGAAAGCCTTGCGACGACTCAGAGGTGTGCTGAAGTGCATCAGAATAACTTTTCTTCTTCGTAAGAGCTTGCTCATTTTTTACTGAACATCGTTAGCCCCATATCATTAAAGATCCTTGCTTAATAGACTTTTACGGATTCTAATCTCACAATCTCTCTACGGATTCATCATTACAATCTTCTCGCCTCGAACATCTTAAACCCAAATCATTCCGTGATATCTTTAATTTCCGTAATCAACCAATTACTTACTGCTCAAATGCCCATCATTTCTAGATTACGCAAATCCTCAATATTCTTTACTTTTGCATCGATCCATTTTATTTCTTATATAAGTCTCTATCAAGGAATTTTATCCAAGTGTCTTCTTGACAATCGTACGGAGTCCAGCATGGGGTTGTAGGGTGTCAAAACCGGAAATATTCAATAACACGGATTAGTCATTGGTAAGTATTCATTCGATCGTTTGACGATTGATCAAACATATGTGAGGACCCCCGCAAAAAGCACAAAACAAAGTGATATTGATGTGATAAAACATACTCAGGAAATTGTTTGGATAATAGATTAATTCATTAAAGTTTTGATTGTATGCACTGGCTTCCTGTTCATTAAGACAAACTAGGAATCTGTGGTGAGCAATCATAACCATAAATGAGGCGTATTTCCACAGTTAACTCACACAAGTAAGTTCTCAAACTGAGAGGGTTGTGTGAGGTTGTAGTTTGAAAAACAACTTTTGATAAACATTGAAAGAATTATGTTTTTGAATCATAGATGCGAAGTTAATTCTCATCATTCATAATTGCATGCAGGAATGAACATTTGTGCAAAAACTGTGGGTAGCTCAACAATGGGTATTTGATTGCATTGATTCTAGATTATAGATAATTCGGGAACTTTTGGTGGACAATTATAACCGAATGAGCTACCTTGTCCCACAAAACTGCAAATGCATATGATTGACAAAAAATTTCCATCAATGAACACCGCACTCGTAACAACAATTTTGGTGTAATTAAGTTAGATTGTCCTTAGCGAAGACATTTGCAACCGGGGTCTTGACTGGAGACGAACGAATTTGCTCTCGTAGAGCGCATTGAAAAACGTTGGTGAATTATACATCGGATAGATTTCGAGAAATTATCCTTTAAAGTCTTTGTAGTTTTTCGATTTCACCACAATCTGTAAGCAAATCTTCCTAGATTCTCTTCTTTCGTAACTAAACAGGACATCCACGACAAATAGACACGTACCACAAACCGGGGTTCCACACTTTGCAGCAAACACGGAGAAGATTTCAAAGGTTCATGAACAAGAACTTGTTAATCCAAAGACTTCGCTCTAATGAACAACGTTCTCTAGTGTACAAACTTTTCACAAAGTCTAAGCATTCCAAAATTGCGGGTAAAGTGCTGCGAGTTCAAAACGAGTGGCAACGCCATAAGAATTAAAACAATTAAGGAGGTTAAGGAAAATAAATGAAATGGCTAAAATAATAAAAAGCATATTATTATATGCTTCTTTTTCTTGATCTTTAAACAACATATTTTTTCTTTACGAAAAACGAGACAGAGTAAACACAACTTCAAACCAAATAATCACTTACTTCACGGTAAGCTCTTAAAAAAGTCTATCTAATGAGCGCTATGGTATTTCGTAAAACATACACCAAAATGGTACAAGTTTTGAATCTTTTTTCTGTTCGTCTATTGGGAACTTCTCTCAAGTACACCGGAACATAATTATGATAATTAGCCTCTCAATTGAAGGTATTATATGTTGAGTGTTCGTTTATACTACATTGTGTATTTTATTTTATTTCTTTTAAAGGACAATTCTTTTATATTTTTGATTCTTTCATGTATTTTTATGATTCTATTTTTATTATATGATAACTATAAAGCTAAAAAGAAAAATATAAAAATATTTTTCTTACTCTTATTATATATATAAAAAATTGTTTTGATTATTGAAAATATTTTAACCGCTCCGCTCGAGTGCAACTTCAAGGACGAAAGTATCTTCAAACCACATCAACAAACGCAAAATGCCGGAATCTTAAAACACAAGTCCCCGCGAACAGGAGCGCCAAAAACTGATGTGCTTCTCATTTTATACCACTAATAGAAAGAGACAAATAAATAAATAGTCAACAGCGAAGCAATTAAGAAAAAAATCCTAATAAATAAAGATTCACTATTAAAAGACGAAATATAGATATAATATAATAATAATAATAACTACATTGAAACCGGGACAGTATGAATCACCTTTCTGGGTTTTTCTCGCCCAAACGACTTACTATGAAATACATCTGAAACCACGTATTTAGCTCGGACAATACCTTTGATTTGAAAATGAGAGAAACTGATATTTTTTTTCAGTTTACTATAACTACTACCATCAAAGACAACACTTCAATTAAAAGCTATTAAAAACTTAAACAATGTAACGAGAAAACAAATAAAATCGACAACATAATCAAAAACACTAAATTAACTCCTAAAAATGCAAAACAAAATTTCTTCTAAAACCTAAATAGGACATAAGAAAATTTTAATAACAAAAGAAATAAAGCATAATTATTTTCTTTTATTTTTAATTTATTATGAATCAAAAACTTATTTTAATCTGAATTAACACCCTAAAAAAATAATGCAATTAAGTACAAAAAAATTGAAGAAAAGATGATTTTTAAACTAAAAAGTCTCAAAATAACATAAAAAACTATTTTTAACTATTATTAAAATTAAAATCCTATATATAAAACTAAAACTTTAAAGCTCAAAAAAATGATAATTTAAAATCTAAAAGGTGTTAAAAATGATTATACTGAATTAAACCTAAAAGAATTTATTATCTAATGCTAAAAAACTATTTTTTCCTACTAAAAAATAGCAAATTAAGTTCTAAAAATTGAGAAAAATGATTTTTAAGCTTATAAAAGTCTAAAATAACATAAAAACTTAGAAAACTATTTTTAACTATTTTTAAAATTAAAATTAAAATTAAAAGCTCAAAAATGAGAATAAAAATCTAAAAGAGTTGAAAATAATTTTTCTTAATGTAAAACTAAAAGTAATTTTTATAAAACTAAAAACTATTTTTTTGTATTTTTCTGAAACTTTTTTCTATTTTTTATGTATTTTCTAAAATTAAACCTTTCAAAAAATGATTAAAAATAATCTACTTAATGAAAAATTATCAAAAAATCAAGAAAAATCTAAAAAGCTATAAAGATTACTAGAAAAATAAAAGAAAGTACCCAGCTTAACTAAAAAGCCCTAAATAAGCTATGTTCAGCTACGACTTATTAAAAATAAGAAAAAGGAAAACGTGTATAACTATTAGGTTGTGCAAGCTCAGGTTGGATGAGCTATTGTAGCAAACTTGGTAAAACGTATGGCTTGTGAGTGTGAGGTCTTGAGTTCGAAACTGGCAAACCCCCTTTTTGCTATTTTTTATTTTTTTTTGAAAATTTTTGAAAACCAAAAGCTAAATCTTATAAAAGACACTTTTTTAAGCTACTTTAATAAATGGAGCTTAAGCTCAAACTCAAAATTCAGCTCATAAAAAGCTTTTGAATTCCTGTTTACAGAAAGTGAGGTTTTAAGCTCACTTTTGCTTATTTGGACTAAAAGCTTTGCACAAAGCTCAATATAAGCTCAAATCCAAAAACAAAAGAAGTTCCAGGAAGCTTATGATGTATATAAGCTAGAAATGATAAGCCACTTTAACAGAAAACTCTTAAGACTAACTGAATTGATCATTCAAATTGGTAAACTCAGGAAGTAACTCAATAAACACAAAATCCACTTAAGCTAAAAGGCTCAATAAGCTAAACTAACCCTTAAGCTTTTGAAAACTAGATAAGCAACTATAAAGCTATGAATATAAATGATAAAACTTATTACTACAAGATAGAATTCAAATTCAAAGAGCTAATTAATAGTGACAACTGTTTTTGGACTTTTTGAACTTTTGATGAAATTTTAAAAGCTAATGTACACTAAGTTATAAGCTAGAAATAAAAAATAAGACTCAAACTTAATTAAGCTATATATAATCTAAAGACTTACTAAGATTTAAATCCTAAATCCTATTTAAGCTATTCTAAAATGGAAATCAAAAAGGCAAGCAGTAGTAACTGTTGTTACTACTGCTGATGTAAATGGTAAAATCACAAAGCTCAAATGCAGGCTACCTTAGTGGTAAGTCCTGCACAATACACTTCTATTGAATGAGAATGAACACAAGCAAACATACAATTAAGCCTAAAAAGCTTAGATCAAGCCTTTGATAAGCTAGATAAAAAATAAAGCTCCCCTGGTGCAAGAAGGTTTAAAAATAGCTTAAACTTTTTAAATTTTGAAATCTAATCCTTAAAAACTCTTTTACAACTAGTTATCATTGATTATGAAGCTGACTCAAGCAAAAATCACAATTCACTTTGACTATTTTAGGTCAAAGTGTGTTAAACCAAACACTCCTTTATACTACTTGACAGATTTGATTGAAGCTTAAAATTTGAAATCCACTTGACAAGGTCTTATTACCAGATGATCAACAGCTTATATTAAGCTTATTAATCATAAATCAACAATTTATTAAAGCTAAAATTAAAGATCTATAAGCTATGCTTAACTAATTTTTTAAGTTTTTATGATTTTTAGACAGAAATTGACACAACTATATTCTAACTATATAAACCTAAGACAGATTATCAAAGAACAAAATTAGACTCAATCTAACTCAGTTAAGCTAACTAGATGACAGAATAAGCAAGCAATAAGAAGTTAAGCAAAAACTAAGAAGCTACTTAAGCATCTAAGTAATTATTAAGCTAGAAATTAAATGACAAGGAAATTAAAGGAAAACTTACAAATAGCTTCAGCTTAACAGAAGCAAATTACTCTTAGAGCTTTTCTACAGCTCTGGCTTATTAGAAATAAGCCAGTGAAAGTCCTTGGGAGTCCTTCCATAATTGACTCCCCTTCCATAAGCTTTTAAGTCCAAAAGCAAGGGTTATAAGGTTTTAAGCTGTTTTTAAGAGTTAAAGTATGATTAAGGTCTGATTTAGCTCAATTACTAGCTTATAGACTAGTAAGAGCTTGTATGAGCTTATTAGATCAATAGCTTAACATTTGAGAAGAATTAAGAACTTACGAGTGAAAAATTAAAGTGCTTATGACAGATTATTTAAGAGCAAAACTAGATTTCATAAAACTTGATTACATTATCAATAGAAAATTACAACTACTGAGAGTAAAATTACATAAGCTAAAAATAAAAGTTTAAGCTAAAAACTAAAAGCTACTATATAAAAACTAGGTAGTGTGTGTGTGATAGTGAGGGCTATTTATAGCCTGTTGTTGAAGATTCTAGGCCTTGCCTTGCTTCCCAAGCTCCGTTCAATCATGTCCGTACAAAATCCTAATCATTGGAGGATTGATTATGGCCCTTGGATCACTAAATATCTCACACGGATTGCCAGCGTGGCAATCCGTGATTGAGACACTTGTGTTTCTTTTGAGTGTATATCCAGTGTAAAAACCCATCATCTCTTGTGTTTTTCCTTAATTTCACGTATGCTTCCTTGATGAGATTGGTTAATGAAAAGCTTGAGTGACTATTTTAACCCTGTCATCTTGTAAGAGAGCCCTTGAATTGTCTTCCGTACCCTTCAATTTTGATTTGCCCTATCGTTTGACCATGGCGACTTTTGGAGAAGACGGGTGAATAGTATCACACCCTTGGCGCCCTTTTTATAATTGAAACGGGGTAAAATTTGTTTGAACTTTGGGCTATTTGCAAATATGGTCCCTCTCTTTGGTTTATGAAAGTTAAAGTGTAAAAGGATTTTTAGAAATGACAGAAATGGTCCTTGTGGTTTTATAAAAGGGAATTAGGCTAGGGTTTTGGGCTTTTGTAATGGGCCTTGTATCCGGGTAGGGTTTTTAAGGGTTTAAGGCCCATTTAAGGGTTAGGGACTATTTGTGTAACTTTTGGAAAGCTTGAGGGACTGATTTTGAAACTTTTTGAGTTTTTTGTCTTTTATGGGTTGACTTCTGTTGACCAAGGTTTGACCAATTTAACTAAAGGTTGACTTTTTCTGGCTTTGGCTTTGAATTTCTGGGTTCTCTTGTACTCTTCTAATTTCCGTGTTCGTGTTTGCCCGTTTTTGACAGTTTTCTTGTGATTTTTAATATATCCGTACCTGCACACATACAAACACAAACCAAGCATATTTTTGCCATTTTCACTGTGTTTTGGGTCATTTAGGGTCATTTTTGGTGTTAACGGATATGTGTATTTTACATTTATCAGTGTTACACTTTAAAGATAACTTGTTCATGCTTAGAAACGATGTGACAAAGACTTGACAAATCTAGCAAAGGTGTGTGATTTTTCTTATGGTGCTCAATGCTCACATTTGCTATCACTTTGGTTATGTGTCTCATAGAAGATGAGGATAATTGTCAAGAGATTGTGGTCTCCTTATACATTGTTTGGGTATACGTTCGACATCACGTGGATAGTAAAAGATATAAGACATAAGTTTGGGTTGTTCTACTTCAGCATCAAATTGGTAATACTTAGTTTTCTTCATCAGTAATCATTACATAGAGCTTACATAATTGAAGATTCAAGAAATGGTTAACATATGGATTTTGAGGAGCTCTTTGTTAAAATGTTTAACCATTTACATGTTACATTGAGGTGAAGGTTTTTACTACTAGCCTTTGTTACTACTACTAGTGTAAGTTTCCACTGCTCAAGTTCATTTTTCTTAAGGCGCGTCATGGAGGGTAATTTGAATTGTTGGAAGGCTGAATTAGAAGTGTGATAATGGTTTGTGGTTATGAAGATCAAAGTTGCACATTTTAGTCCTTTATTTGATGATGACAAAAAGGGGAAGAAGATTTGATGATTTGCAACTTGTAGATCCTTGGTAGCTTAAGGGGAAGTTTTCATTCGTATATTAACTTCAGGGGAAGTTCATGCTTATTTGGTTTTGTCATTATCAACTAGGGGAAGATTGTTGGGAATTATATTTGAGTTGATAAGACAAAACACGAATGAAACAAGATGGAAACAAAAGGACCAAAGTCGTCATTGTGGGATTATACAAGATGTAGAACAAAATAAAGATTTGGTCAAAAAGAGATAAAGATGAAGAGATAAAGATGAATAATTAATTGATTCTCTCATTAATATCTTTTAATTAGTTTCCATGTAAGCCTTGACTCCTTATGCTATAAAAGGATGTCCATGCATATTGTTTTAAGCATCTAGAAAAGTGTGTCAAGATGTAGACAATAGAAAAAGTTATGTTGTGTTATCTAGGGTCAAGTCCTATACATGACGCCATGGGTTTGTTTGTTTTTAGCCTCACGGAATCTATGATTTCTGTTATTAGTTAGACGTAAACCGTTCTAGCAATTGATACTATGAATTGTGGGTATGAATGAACGTTTGGTTATTAATGAAGAAACCTTGTTGAATATTCTTTGTTCTTTATTCTTCTTTGTTTTTATAAACTTATAAACATGATATTATCCTAGATAAAGGTCTAAACAACCTAAGCTTAAACGATCTAACGATTCTATTTGGTTTTCACAGCAGTTGCAAAACCTGTTACCCACTATTGTAGCCCAAGTAGGAAACCATGTTAGCAACCAAAAGAACAATGAGAATCAAGGTAACAATGTCATCAATGACAACAACCAAGGTAATGTTATGAATGTCATTGTGAACAACGGTCAAAGGGGTTGTTCATATAAGGAGTTTTTAGATTGTAAACCAAAAGAGTATGATAGGAAGGGAGGTGATATATACTATATCGTTGGATAGAGAAGACGGAGTCAGTTCAGGATATGAGTGGATGTGAGGACAACCAAAAAGTGAAGTACACTGCTAGTTTATTTGTCGGTAAGGCTTTGACGTGGTGGAACTCTCTGATCCACACACGAGGTCGAGAAGCCGCTGTTGGTATGTCATGGGAAGATTCTAAGACTTTGACAAGAGAGGAATTTTGCCCGGTCAATGAAATGCATAAACTAAAGACTAGGTTATAGAACCACACCATGGTCAGGGCTGACCATGCTGTGTATACTTATAGGTTTCATGAGTTGCCAAGGTTAGTTCCTCACTTAGTTACCCCTATGAACAAGATAATTGAGAGGTACATCTATGGCCTTTCTCCACAAATCCATGGGATTGTGGCAGCAACGGAGCCAACAACAATTCAGGAAGCTATGCAAAAAGCAGGTACACTGACATATGAAGCCATTAATAATGAGTCACTGAAGAAGAAGAACCATGAGAAGAGAGGGAATAGTGGAGAGCCTAGTAGAGATAGGAATGTGAGAGATGATGACAAAAGGACTAGGACTGGGAATGCTTTTGCTACAACTGCTAACCCGGTGAGAAGATAGTACACGAGTATATCACCCAAGTTTACAAACTGTAACCTACACCATCCAACCGAGTCACCTTGTCGAGCTTGTTTAGTTGCAACCATCTTGCGCATCTTGTCAAGGACTGTAGAGTGGTACCTAGGATGGTAAACCCAGTAAATGTTAGAAACCTAACTGCTGCTCATGGAGCATGTTTTGAGTATGGCGGTATTGATCATTTCAAGGCAGCATGTCCTAGGTTGAACCAAGCACATAGACCTGGGGGAGGTCATCCGAACCAAGTTGTGGCTATTGACAGGGGTCAAGGTCGAGTGAACAATGGTAATTGGGCACGTAGAGGAGCATTCATGCTGGGAGCAGAAGAGGCTCGCCAAGACCCGAACATCATGATGGGTACGTTCACTCTAAACAATCATTATGCTACAACACTATTTAACTCTGGTGCCGACTATAGCTTTGTTTCCACTGCTTTCATACCTTTTTTAGGCATAGAGCCCAGTAACTTAGGATTCAGTTATGAGATTGAGATTGCTAGCGGGCAACTAGTAGTGATAGATAAGGTTATTAGGGGATGTTAACTAGAGGTAGAAGGGCATACCTTTGACATTGATCTAATATCGTTTGGAAGTGTGAGTTTTGATGTGATCATAAGAATAGACTGGTTGTCCAAACCCAAGGCCGAGATCATTTGCCATGAAAAGGTAGTTAGAATTCCACTACAGAATGATAAGATACTTAGAGTCATAGGTGAAAGACCCGAAGAGAATGTGAGGCACCTCAAGAGTGCAAAAGCCAAGGAACAAAGGAAGGAGGACATTGTGGTGGTTAGAAAATCTCCTGAGGTATTTCTGGATGACCTATCAGGATTACCACCTAGTCGTGAGATCGGATTTTGTATTGACTTAATACCTAGGGAAATGCCGGTCGCGAAATATCCCTATCGATTAGCACCTTCTGAAATGGAGGAGTTGTCAGGTCAACTTAAAGAACTCCAGGATAAGGGTTTCATTCGACCAAGCTTGTCGCCTTGGGGAGCACCGGTATTGTTTGTTAAGAAGAGAGATGGTTCCTTCAGAATTTGCATCAATTATAGATAGTTGAACAAGTTGACCATTAAGAACCATTATCCACTTTCTAGGATAGAAGACCTATTTGATCAACTACAAGGATCGCAATACTTCTCTAAGATAGATCTTAGGCTCGGATACCACCAACTGAGAGTGCATGAGGATGACATTCCAAAGACTGCTTTTAGAACCCGATATGGACATTTTAAGTTCACATTGATGCCCTTTGGTCTGATAAACGCACTAGCGGTATTTATGGACTTGATGAACCGAGTGTGTAGACGATACCTAGCCAAGTTTGTGATAGTATTCATAGATGATATCTTGATTTACTCTAAGACTAGGGAAGAGCAAAAATTACACCTAGGGTTAGTCTTAGAACTACTAAAGAAGGAGAAACTGTATGCTAAGTTTTCTAAGTGTGAATTTTGGTTGCAAGAAGTACATTTTCTCAGGCATGTGATCAATGGTGATAGGATTCATGTAGACCCTAGTAAGATTGAAGCGGTTCCGAAGTTCGTTTGTTTCTTGGTTTGGCTGGGTACTATCATAGATTCATTGAGAACTTTTCTAAGATTGCTAAGTTGCTTACTGTCTTGACTCAGAAAAGTAAGACATTTGATTGGGGTGAGGAGTAGGAGGAGGCATTTTAAAATTTGAAGAATAAGTTATGTAATGCGCCTGTTTTAGCTCTCCCCGATGTACCAAAAGATTTTGTGGTGTACTGTGATGCATCAGATCTAAGACTAGGATGTGTGTTGATGCAGAGAGGGAAGGTGATACTGTATGCTTCTAGGCAGTTGAAAATCCTTAAAAAGAATTACACCACCCATGATTTGGAACTTGGAGCGATGGTATTTTCTCTTAAGATCTAGAGACACTACTTGTATGGAACAAAGAGTGTTGTCTATACCGGCCATAAAAGTCTTCAACATATCTTTAACCAAAAGGAACTAAGCATGCGTCAACGTCACTGGATAAAGCTTTTTTAGCGACAATGACTGTGAAATTCGCTACCATCCTGGTAAGGCGAATGTAGCAGCAGACGCATTAAGTAGGAAGGAGATGATCAAACTTAATAGAATTAGAGCTATGAATATGACCCTTCAGTCAAGTATTAAGGGTAAGATACTAGCGACTCAGGAAAAGGTATCCGATGAGTCTGTAAGGTTGTAGAGTGGACTAGATGAGATGATAGAATGTAGGTGTGATGGAGCCTTGTACTACCTAGATCGAATATGGGTTCCTTTGAAGGGTGATGCGAGAACCCTGATAATGGATAAGGCCCATAAGTCGAAGTACTTTGTATACCCAAGAGCTGATAAGATGTATTATGATCTTAGGGATATGTACTGGTGGCCAAGAATGAAAAAGGATATAGCTGTTTATGTTAGTAGATGTTTGACTTGTTTGAAGGTTAAGGCTGAACACTAGAGGCCGTCTAGCTTACTGCAGCAACCTGAGATCCCTGAATGAAAATAGAAAAGGATAGCAATAGATTTTGTCACGAAGTTACCAAGGATTGGTGGTGGGCATGACACAACCTGGGTCATTGTAGACCGATTGACTAAGCCTGCTCATTTCCTACCTATGTGTCACACCCCCAAATTCACTGCAGCGGAAGACTTGATTTGGGATTGTGACTTCATGGCGTGAAGAGGACTTGATACGAGAGATAGACCTCTACATGCCAATATACCAATGCAGACTCCATATATTCCGTAATATAGAACACCTGAGAAAAACATTGCTAAAGTGTCAACATAAAGTTGGTGAGTTCATAGGTTTTGTTGTTTGATAATAGTGATGAACCACAAGATTTATAACCATAGCATGAAATATAGAAATCCTATATATCACAATGAAAAGTATTTACTATTGTCTAAGCTCATGACACCGAAGCGTTAACAAGTACCATCATAGATAAGCCCATGCAGATGTCCAACCCGCGACATCCGTAACTGACTCAAATGAAACTGTGTTTGCTTGACTAATGTCAGTCCAAGACAAACAGGGATGTCAATCCCGATAGATCTATCCATAACATTCGCGCTCCCTCAACCGGTCATCCGGTCAAGAAATTGACGGTTCATGATAAATTGGGCAATACAACAAGTTGGGTTGAGTAGGGACTTAGACCCAATAGTAAATCAGTAAATGTACTTGTGTTCAACTGTTAGAAATAAGCAATGTTCTCACCCCAAAAGATGATTTAAAACAATAAAGTAGGGGCTATGAAAACTCACCTCGTCGGTTAATCGATGGAGATTGGAAATGGATTAAGGCACGCCAATTATCGACTTAGTCAAACAACTAAGTGATTATAACAAGTACTGAGTTTACATTCTAAAATTAATGTATGCAATGAACTATGCAATTGGTCAAAAGGGTATTGTTGTTTAGGAGTTAACATTTTACGTCTTAAAAATGTTAATTAAACCGTTGGCTCTAGGGACAACTTTTACAATTTTAAGTACCTATAGAGGAATTTATTCTTTTACGCGTCGCAATTTATATTCACAAATCCATGTGGTTTATATTTAACGGAATATAAACATTATTCGTAAGTTACTAAGTATATATGTAATTATCCATCTTGCATTTCATGGTTCACTCGATTCGTTCAAATAAAATATATTTTTAATCCCTTATATAATATATGCAACCTTCACATAACTTTTCATGTTTAAAAATCCGAATGAACTTTAAAATACTTTTAACGTTAAATAGGTTTTATAAATCGCGTTAAATTCGTTTGTAAATTTCGTTGTCATTATTCCTTATTTATTAAAAATCGTGGTTTTAAAAATTTTCTAACCTTCGAGTAATCCCGATTTCGATAATGAGTTTACCCACTTTAAGTCTCGACACAAGATGGACCAAAGACTCGAAGACACGTACGTTTCTACGAAGACACGCACGTTTCTACATTTCGTTGCGTCTATATTTACAAGTATGTACTACTAGTGTTAATTTAAATAATGAAGTCCCTACATGGCCACCCACTTTTCTTGCATTTTCTGATTTTTTTTTGTCGATTACAGTGGGTTACCCACTTGGTTTCTCCTACCTCATGTATATATAAAATGGTCACATGGTTTTTCTTTCTTTTTCTGTTTTTCTTTTGCTGTTCCCTGACGCCACACAGTGGCTTTGGTACACATTATATTTGGCTTCATTTCCATCCACGGTAATTCATATGCATATATATTCATTTATCTCTATTTATTTTGCATGCTTATTACTTATTTAGTTTGCAAGAGGGGACTTCATTTCCAGCTACAAGCTCGTTTGGTGTGTGAGACGCAAACCCAGCAGTAGCTGCTGTGGTTCTGCCTTTTCGCAGCGCCATAGTTGTAATAAGCAACGGCTTGTGGTGGTTGTTGGCAAGCATTGGTTGAGCCTCCAGTGGTAGTCATTTGCCAATTGCCATGGGGTTTTAATACGGACCGACGAGCAAAATGGGTTTGCTCTTACCAAATCCTTGATGCGTCCACAGTGAGCAAAAGCTCGCTGTGACTTATCGTGGGTTATTTGATCATGCCTAGGTTGCACGTCAAGGTCATGACATGCGAACTCTATGAACATTTACGCGAGATTTTGTGCTTATAAGTCCCTAGTGCCAACTAGTGTTCTACGTGAATGTTTTTATGTTTTTACGAGGAAAAGTTTATTGGTTCGTTATTCCATGCAATGTATGTCGAAAGGGTTGGCATGCACAAGTTTACACGGATCACGCATGGGTTATACCATGCGTGTCGTGTCTCAATCATGCAAGGCCGAGGTTCGTCAAGCTATAATATAGATGACATATTAATGAAAGATGCTAAGCCACGAGGACGACTTACCGAGGTCCTAAGTTTGTTGAAAGATGGCGAGGAAGAAGGATGGTGGTACGGTTTGGACTTGGTTGCTACCTTTTCTAAAGTTTACACCCACTTAGCTCTTGCACTCGACACAACTTGATTTTGAACGTATAGTTCACTTAGTGTTTTCAGATTTTTGGTTGTGATGTATTTGTTTCATGAATGGTTCATGATTTATACTCGACGTCTTGATAGGTTACTGATATG
Source organism: Tanacetum coccineum (assembly GCA_026074375.1). Classification (NCBI taxonomy): domain Eukaryota; kingdom Viridiplantae; phylum Streptophyta; class Magnoliopsida; order Asterales; family Asteraceae; genus Tanacetum; species Tanacetum coccineum. Next base: position 22,080 of record BQNB010015912.1, read on the forward strand.
TTACATGTGAAGGGTTCTATACTACTGTTGATTCATAGTGAATTTCTTCAATACTATTAGTCATGATGTTTCTTCTTTAATACTGTTAGGACATCTTACTATTAAGGCATCTCTACTATTCTTGCATTTCAACTTTGAATTTGTATCAGGTGTATGATACGTAACATACAATTGTAAGGAATCTTTCAAATGATGAAAGTAGTAGGGTAATATTATAAGTTTTTGTGATGATAATGTTTTATCATTATTGTATTTTATTTTTTCATACATTTTCATATGTACACATCAGGTTTTTTTCATAGATATATATATGTATGGTTTATTTTGTCCTTGTTGAGTTAATATAAAGATGTCATAATTATTAAGTTATACGTAAGTGGTTTTTATAAAGTGCTACAAGTAAATGCTCTCGTTTCACAAAAGTGAATTAAATATGATTTTTATCGTTACTCGTTCTAAAATACCCTTATAGACACCGAGTAATAATGGTGATATTCGCGCTCAATTTAAACTTTCTATGACAAAAGTAATGTTTGACGATCATAAAATGATTTCTTGTTGAAATTATCGATAGACTTGTAAACGTGTAGTACATGACTTTTACCTAACACAAGGAGAACCTAATTTTTCTTACGGGGTGTCACACTATGCGTGAGGACTATAAGATGGATAGGTTACCTAGACTCTATTTGAATGAGATTGTTGCTAAGCATGGTGTGCTAATCTCAATTATATCTAATCATGATAGTCATTTCACATCGAGGTTTTGGCAATCAATGCAAAAGGATTTAGGAACTAGATTAGACATGAGTACGGCTTACCACCCCTAGACTAACGGCCAGAGTGAGCGTACCATCCAGACCTTGGAAGACATGATTAGAGCATGCATCCTTGACTTCGGGGGAAGTTGGAATGCTCATCTTCCATTATTTGAGTTTTCATACAACAAAAATTATCATTCGAGTGTGAGGTGTGTACCATTTGAAGCCTTGTATGTTGGAAAGTGCCGCACCAATCATGTGGGCAGAAGTTGGGGAAGGACAACTAATAGGGCATGAGTCGGTGCAAGAAACTACTGAGAAGATCTCACAGATCAAGGATAGGCTTAAGGCGGCACGTGATCGTTAGAAAATCTATGTCGATAGAAGGATGAAACCTTTAGAGTTTAGTGTAGGTAAGCATGTATTGCTCAAAGTGTCACCTTAGAAAGGTGTGGTACGCTTTGGGAAGAAAGGGAAACTGGCACCTAGGTTTGTTGGACCCTTTGAGATTACTGAGAGGGTCGGTCCGGTAGCATATAGACTTAGACTGCCTGAAGAGCTGAATGGTGTTCATGACACGTTTTAGGTGTCGAATCTTAAGAAGTGTTTAGCTCATCCAACACTACAAGTACCTTTGGATGAGATCCAAATTGATGCTAAGTTGAACCTTGTGGAAGAGCCTGTATAAATCTTAGAACGAGAGTTCAAGAAACTTAAGCGTAGTAGAATTTCCATCGTTGAGGTTCGGTGGAATTTGAAATGTGGACCTGAATTCACGTGGGAGCGTAAAGATCTAATGAGACTTAAGTATCCGCATCTTTTTAGTTCTAGCTCTAGTTGAATTTCGAGGGTGAAATTCTTTTTAGGGGGGTAAAATGTAACCCTTGCCCTTTTTCTGAGATTTAAATGTTCTAATTTAGTCCCTTGACTATTTGACTTTGCAAGTTTCATTAGAACTAGTTACCGTGTTAACGGTGTTAAATTAATGGTTGTCTTAGTTATCTTGTTTATCTTATCTTGTTGGAGTCTAATATTAATCCCTTTTAGAGGATTAATATCTATGTGATCATGTTCCGGGAGGTTGTCCAGTGTATAGCTTGAGTTATCTTAAAACGAGTCATGACACGTCCGTTAATGTTCAAATCGAATCTAAAACAATTTAACTGTGAGATATGTCGTGTGAATAATCTAGATTCTTGGAAAATTATTTTAAAGTCCACTAAAAATACTAGGAAACTTCGGGTAACATTTTAGAGTCGAGAACTTTAAGCTTTATGGAAAACTGACACAAAAAGAGGCACCCCGAACCCCCTTGGATTCCAATCGTCGGTCGAACCCCACAAGGGACAACAAGGCACCAATTTATCACTCTTGTCCCCAATCTTGTCTTATACCATTTCAAACACACACACATCTCATTCATTTTTTTTCTCAAACAAAATTTTGTTCTCTCTTTGTTGGGAATTATTAATTTGATGAGACAAAAGAACAAAAGAATGAAACAAGAGGGACTAATTTGACATTATGGAATTCTACAAAAGATGGAGCATTCTACAAGATATGCTAAAGAAGGAAACAAGATCAAGATTAATGTTGAAGATAAAGATTATTCAAACATTAATGTTGAAGATTAATGCTGATTTATTAGTTTCCTAATTCAAACAGAAGACTGAAGTTAATGTTGATTAGTCAAATAGAAGACTGAAGTTAATGCTAATTGACTGAAGTTAATGCTGATTAGTCAAACAGAAGACTGAAGTTAATGCTAATTGACAAGTTTCCTAATTCAAATAGATTTCCTTTGTAAGTCTTATAGACTCTATTATATAAAGAGATCCATAGACATTGTTTTAAGTGTGTGAACAGAAAAATGTGTGTGT
>BQNB010015912.1:27756-72458 GCA_026074375.1 Tanacetum coccineum
AAAATCTAATTCTCATAATATCTAAATTTCTTTTCTATCTCTTTTCTCTCTCAACTCTCTCTCCTCTCTCTCTCTCTCTAAACAATCTCTTTTCTTCTCTTTTCTAGTTTCTTGCTTTGATTCGTGGTTCGGGTTATGAAGTGAAAGTATTAATCGGGTTCCTACAGTATGTTATAAGATGATCCAGTGTCTGAGCATAATTTTTCAAGATTTAATGACAATTCATAATCTTTCAAAATTGTGTCTCGACACTAGCTCAACCTTAATTTTATATTCAATTTACAACTTGGTATCATTTTTTTGGTGTCAAACATAAGTAAAATTGAGGGGGAGCAAGAAGAAAAAGTTCCATATAATTCATGCTGAAAACATTTTCTCCCCACAAAATTTTCAAGACAAATTTTAGTCACTTGGTATTTCAAAGAATAAATGAATTAGTATTTAAAATAAGGGGAGAAATATAATTAAAATATGATCTAGAAAATAATAAGTGATCTAAACGACTCAAAGTGCTTTATAAACTTCGGAAAATGTTTTATGGTTACGATCTTATACCCAACAACATCTTAATTCACGACGATTCTGAAGTCATAAGGTGGTTATGTTAAGTATTAGTCCTATGATCCAACCAGAACTAGAGGGATCTACCCAAGGACACTTCATAGTTAGAAATAGCAGTCATTAGGTATGATTGAAGATGAATGAGAACAGGAATAATGCCGATTAAGATTAAGCTAACACTGGAACAATCACAACAAGATGTTAGTAATGACGTCTTGGTAAGCATTGAAGGGGTTGAAGAATGAAAAAGAAATGTATGGATAAAGGGTGAAAAGAAAAAATCCCTCCACACACTTTAGGCAGAAACCGGGTCAATACATAATCTATCAGATTCACAAAGATGAATTCTGGTATTGAAGACAAGACATCATATTAAAGTCAAGAACATCATGGACCCAATTGATGCACCTTCTGCACAAAGCTTCCCAGTCGTATACTCTTAAGTTTCCTCTCAATAGATACTTGTCTAATTTGTCACCAAAGAGTACACACGACCTGCTATTGGACTTTTCTACTATAAGTTTGTTGACTATGAATAGGTGGACAGTATGCTCCAGCCTTGAGAGTACTAAAACCAAAACCGCACTCTAATACTAATCGGTTCTTGAGCACCAAGAGATTCAAATAAATAAATCTCATTAGGACACATTTTCTCATGACAAAACACTTGTGACACACTTATAGCTTCACATGTTGTTATAAGAGTCCTTCGATTTAATCCTTTGTGCTGGATTTTTTCCCAGAACATTCAGAAGTGATACTCTTTATTATTCACAGTGAATGATGGAGATTCACTTTCTAGGGTCAACATCAAAAAGTCTCTGCAGTAGTTGCATTGCGGATTATATATGAATCAAGCTCTTCATGTGTCAACTGAGTATACTGGTTCGGTCTCAGTAAAATGAATTCGGACGGACTCAATCATCTAAAGTAGTAACTATCTGATTCACTCATATAATGTTGTCTGCTTTGAGAGGTTCTGGTATTGAGAACAAGCAAGTACGGTGAATCTAACGCATACGTGTTGAATCTAAAGATCGTTTAAGCTTAGGTTGTTTAGACCTTTATCTAGGATAATATCAATGTTCATAAGTTATAAAAACAAATTCGGTAAAAGAACAAAGATACTTCAACAAGCGTTTACCTATTTATACCGTTTAAATCAAGCCCCAATTCTTCGTCGATCAACTCTTATAGAATGGGACAATCTACAGGGGATCTAAAGTTCCTTGGGGCTTCACAATCTATAATACGACGTCCTTAATCTTTAAACACTTTGGTACACACACTTTTATGGGATAACTTACACCTACCACACCTAATATCTCTTTTTATAGAGGGGATTTAAGGCTGATACAAAGGAAGCTAATCATTAGTAAGGAAACTATGTATTTCACTTTTATATGTTTGTCTATATCGCATTTATCTTTACCAGTCTTTGACCAAATCTTCATTAATTCTCCATCAGCTTGTAGAATTCTTTAATGACGATTTGATCCTTTTGTTTCTTTCTTTTATTTATTTTGTCTCATTCAAATTTTAGAAAATCCCAAAGATTCTTCCCCTAGTTGATGTATGACAAAACAACAAAGTCGTGTTACGTACTTAATCATTTAAACGCCAAATCTTCCCCTGTGAAGTTGGAGATGTAATCATCTCCTAATGAAACAAAACTTTCCAGCTATCCCCTTAATCAGATATCCTTTGTATCATGCACCATATATGATAAGCTGTTTAATCAAATCTCTATAATCTTCTTCCCCTTATTGTAATCATTATAGGGGGTTATTTAGTAGATAAGCAACTCTGTAAACCACTTCCACGCTCAAATGGTGCGTAGATGGTTTAAACATTTAATACCATTTAAGCCTCCCCCTTGGAAACAATATGTTTACCATCTCTTGAATCTCGAAAATCTGTAGGCTCTATGTAGTGATCAATGATTGAAAGAATAACTAGAGTATAACGAATTTGAATGGGAAGTAGAATAACCACTAAACTTGTATCTTATGTCTTAGCTCAATTAAATATGTTATTAAAGAAGCTCCACACTTATTTCTCGGAGAGTATACCTCGATCTATTGAATAAATCCTCATCGTATTATGAGACATGAGACAATAACGATATCTTGTTTAACGTGATATGTTAAAGTATCCAGTTAGTAGTACTAACAACGTCACCCTCCTTACTCAGGTAAAAGCTAGATTCAAACTCATGTCGTTCATAAATAAAATCATGAAAGCGGCCACGTACAAGTTATCTCCAAGGCTTAAAGATTTGAATTATGATCATCTTCCAAGAAATTACTCTTCACTCGTTCAAAATAAGTGATAAACCCCCTACACTCTCCACTCCCCCTCTTCGTAATCACATTTTGCATTTAAATCTCCAAACAATACGAGCCATAAAATATCAAAAGGAATTAACATTTCAAAAAATTCGTTACGATTCGAGATCCAAATTCCATCTCATAAAAAAACCAAGTACTTGCAAGAAATGTCAGTTTTTGTCCGACATCTTTTTGCTTGTTGTGCTTATTGGTGTTATATGATTCGGGACAGTACTTTATACTATCTTCTCGGGTACCATTACGCTAGTATCTAAACTCTCGTTCTCGGACAACAAAGGCTGGCAGTACTCATAACTATATAACTGTGAACTACAGTACTAACCTATTCTTGTCGAACAGAACAAACTTTTTCAAAGCCTCACATCAAGTGAATATGTACACATTAATCAAGAATTCACGTTGATGCACTGCACAACCCTTCCCAGTCATTTAAGTTTCTCTCAATAGATACTTGTCTCATTTGTCACAAAGATACACACGACTTCTATTGACTTTCTCACTATAAGTTAGTTGATATTGAATAGGTGGCAGTCTGCTCCAGCCTTCGAGTACTAAAACCAAAACGCACTAATCGAGTCTAGAGCCAAGAGATCAATAAATAAATCTCATTAGGACACATTCCATGACAAACACTTGTTGAACACCATTAAGTTCACAAGTTGTTAATAAGAGTCCTACGCATTATCCTTGTGATTTTGCCAGAACATTCAGAGTGATACTCTTTATTATTCACAGTGATGAATGGAGATCCTTCTAGAGTCAACATCAAACAGCTCTGCGGTAGATGACTTGCGAGATTCTATATGAATCAAGCTTGTGTCAACTGGATATCGATTCGGTCTAGTAAATGAATTGACGACTCAATCAGAAAGATAGTAACTATCTGATTCACTCATATAATGTTGTCTGCTTTGAGAGGTTCTGGTATTGAGAACAAGCAAGTACGGTGAATCTAACGCATACGTGTTGAATCTAAAGATCGTTTAAGCTTAGGTTGTTTAGACCTTTATCTAGGATAATATCAATGTTCATAAGTTATAAAAACAAAGCGGAATAAGAACAAAGATATTCAACAAGGTTTACCATTTATACGTTTCCATCAAGCCCCAATTCTAGACGATCAACTCTAGAACGGTTACAATCTAACAGGGATCAAAGATCCTTGGGGCTACACCAACTCTACTAGACGTCTACATCTTTAACACTTTGTGTACACACACTTTTCTGGATATCTTAAACCTACACACCTAATACCCTTTATATAGAGGGATATTAAGGCTTACAAAGGAAGCTAATCAATAGATAAGGAAACTATTTAAATCACATTAAATCACATTAATATGTTTCCTAATCATTATCTTTAACATCTTTGACCAAATCTTCATAATTCTCCACCAGCTTGAAGAATTCTTTAATGACGATTCTGATCCTTTTGTTTCATTCTTTTATTTATTTTGTCTCATCAAATTTAGAATCCCAACAATCTTCCCCTATTTGATGATGACAAAACAAACAAAGTCGTGTACGAACTTCATCATAAAGCCAAAGCTTCCCCTGAAGTTGAGATGTAATCATCTCCCTGAATGAAACAAAACTTCCAAGCTTCCCCTTAATCAGATATCCTTTGTATCATGCCACCATATATGATAAGCTGCAAATCATATCTCTATAATCTTCTTCCCCTTTTTGTAATCATCCAATAGGGGTCTTCAGTAGATAAGCAACTTGTAAACACTTCCCCTCAAGTGGTGCATGTAGATGGTTAAACATTTAATCAATAAGCTTCCCCTGAAACCCATATGTTTACCATCTCTTGAATCTCGAACTCTGTAGGCTCTATGTAGTGATCACTGATGAAGAAAATAGAGTATAACGAATTTGATGCTGAAGTAGAATAACCCAAACTTGTGTCTTATGTCTTGCACTAAAATATGATAAAGAAACTCACACTTCTTCTCCGAGAGTAGACCTCGATCTCTTGATAAAATCCTCATCTTCTATGAGACACTGAGCACAACAACGTAACTCCTTTAAGTGATAGTAAATACCTGTGAGTACTACAACGTACCTCCTTACATCAGGTAAAACTAGATCAATCAAGTCTTTATCAATAAAATCATGAAAGCACGAACAAGTTATCTCCAAGGCTAAAAGATATGATAAGAACACGCATCCAAGAAATTCCACTTCATCGTCAAATAAGTGATAAACAATCTTCTTCGTAATCACATCTTCAATATAATCTTCAAAACGAGCCATAAAATAAGAATAAACTGAAATAATTCCAGTTCTGTTCGAAATCCAAAACCATCCAAAAATCACGTACTGTCCGATATCGGTCATAACTAGCAGTGGAAACTGCTTTTATCGGACATAACTAGCAGTGGAAACTGCTTTTCTCGGACAACTCAAGCAGTGTAAATAAACTCGAACAACATTAAAATTTTAAGCCCAACTGTTCCAATGTTTTTCTCATTACTGCCATTCGAACCTTCATAGAGATCATGTTACCCAAACTGTAACCATGATAACCAATCACACATGCTGCTTCTTATGCAATCGATCCATATAGATGAACAAAGAAAACAAAGATCGAATATAATCAAACCAAATCGAAGAGCAACCATGGTATTAGGGTTTCGCATAAAAACCCTAATAATGATGATGATAAAAAAGAATGTATACGACAAGGTCCAGATCCATCATCATAAATCAACTGCACCAAGAAACCCTTAATAGTAACAATGATTTACAATTGTATTGCATACCAATTAAGATAGAGAGGACAATTATAAATATTGCTATATCAATTTAACTCTAAAACCCCATAAAACTTTAACCACAAATCGATTTCTTGAAAATTAGGGTTTTAGGGTTTCTTCAAAAACCTTGTAGATCCTAGATCAAGAGCCCCCATGGCTCTGATACCACATGTTAAAACTAAAGATCGTTTAAGCTTAGGTTGTTTAGACCTTTATCTAGGATAATATCAATGTTCATAAGTTATAAAAACAAAGCGGAATAAGAACAAAGATATTCAACAAGGTTTACCATTTATACGTTTCCATCAAGCCCCAATTCTAGACGATCAACTCTAGAACGGTTACAATCTAACAGGGATCAAAGATCCTTGGGGCTACACCAACTCTACTAGACGTCTACATCTTTAACACTTTGTGTACACACACTTTTCTGGATATCTTAAACCTACACACCTAATACCCTTTATATAGAGGGATATTAAGGCTTACAAAGGAAGCTAATCAATAGATAAGGAAACTATTTAAATCACATTAAATCACATTAATATGTTTCCTAATCATTATCTTTAACATCTTTGACCAAATCTTCATAATTCTCCACCAGCTTGAAGAATTCTTTAATGACGATTCTGATCCTTTTGTTTCATTCTTTTATTTATTTTGTCTCATCAAATTTAGAATCCCAACAATCTTCCCCTATTTGATGATGACAAAACAAACAAAGTCGTGTACGAACTTCATCATAAAGCCAAAGCTTCCCCTGAAGTTGAGATGTAATCATCTCCCTGAATGAAACAAAACTTCCAAGCTTCCCCTTAATCAGATATCCTTTGTATCATGCCACCATATATGATAAGCTGCAAATCATATCTCTATAATCTTCTTCCCCTTTTTGTAATCATCCAATAGGGGTCTTCAGTAGATAAGCAACGTGTAAACACTTCCCCTCAAATGGTGCGTGTAGATGGTTAAACATTTAATCAATAAGCTTCCCCTGAAACCCATATGTTTACCATCTCTTGAATCTCGAACTCTGTAGGCTTTATGTAGTGATCACTGATGAAGAAAATCGAATATAACGAATTTGATGTAGAAGTAGAATAACCCAAACTTGTGTCTTATGTCTTGCACTAAAATATGATAAAGAAACTCACACTTCTTCTCCGAGAGTAGACCTCAATCTCTTGATAAAATCCTCATCTTCAATGTCTTCATCATCTTCCGAAAGGACAACCCGAGCTCTTTTCCTTGCTGTCCCAGCTTTGACTTTAGCCTCTAATTTCTTTACCCTTAGAATGAGCTTAGTGACAGCAGCACTGTAAGTTTGCTTGGTCTTCTTCAAGTCATCCTCCAAGACTCCAATTCTCTCAGATAGTTTGGTAACCAAATTCGTCAATTCAATTAGTTTCAAACTACCCTCATCACTTCCATGTGAGTGAACAGCATGGAGAGGTGAGTCATGGGGTGTAGGAATATGTTGTTCTGCTCTAGGTGATGGTTGGGTTGGTTGTGTTGGAGATGGGAATGATACAGCAGCAGTGGTATGATCAGGTGAGTGTTCAAATGAAGGTGCAGGTGAGTGAGAAGGTGAAGTTTCATGTGAGGTTGGGAAGGTGATGATGTGATTCATGAAATGTGAAGTGGAAGGTTCAAAAACAATTAGCATAGAAGGAAATAAATCACTCTGGCCTGAATATCCCTTTGAAATGGCGCGCCCGCCCCGCCCCCTCCCGCCCCCCCACCCCCCCCCCTCTTCATATTGTTAAAAACTTGAAGAAAGAGAGGGTACAGGATATGTTCTTGAGTGTTGTTGAAGTTGTTTCCTCTGCATATCTAGGCATATTTGAATGAACCTAGGGTACATTAAAAACTTATGGGGGCTTGAAATATTGGACACCATATGCTCAAAAATCAACCTAGAAAAATTATATCTCCTATTGGTAGCTAAACAGATAACAGCAGTTGCAATGTTACTACTAAACTGCTCCCAAGCAGTCTTCTTTGGGCTAAGACAATGAAGAATAGTGTGAATAAGAAACCTCCATTGAGGTGAAAAAGCACCCTTTTGAAAAGTTAACTTATCTGAATCTGTGTGATATCCCATGAGTGCCAACTGCTCAAAAATCTCTGAGTTGGGTATAGAAGTAATACTATCATGATCATCCAACTTGAGATGTCTTCTTAAAGATGCTTCAGTGATAGTCATTGAGTGACCATCAATGGTAGTAGTAATCTAAACTTTTCATTATCATCAGTAGTAGCTTCACCAGACCTCTAAAATTGTTTGATAAAAGAAATATAAACATTTGGCTTCTTTGTGAGTGCATAGCAAATGTGACTTCGATTTAAGAAATCACTGACTTGATGAACCCTTCACTTCCTGTAGATTGCTCTAAAAACGCTACCATGTTGTGCTTGTCACAAAATTCCAAATTTTCCATGAATAAAAGTGTGAGTAATCGTGTGGGATATGATCGTTTATGAAAGAATGAATGCTGGAGAAAGTTAATTGAGATTATATAGAGAAAACGTAGAGATATGGTTTGACCGACTTAAAGAAATTGAGTTTATCGTGATTAAATCAAGCGTATATATAGAAAATCACGAAAGTCCAATTAGTTAAACCCTATATCATAGGTATTTGGTGGAAATATCTCAACGACTCTATTTATTAATGAAAAATTTTCTTTTGGGTTTAGGGCTCAAACTTGTACTAAGTTCATCCAGCTAGTACCAAAATTTGTTAGCAGTATTAGAACTTCTCCACCAAAAGCAGTACAAACTCAAAAGGTTTTTGTATTATGCAAAACTAGCTTAACACAAATCTCTCTTTTGGTTTTTAAGCTTACATTTTATCTCTCAAATTTTTTTAACTCTCACTTTTGCAGCTCTGTTGTTTTTTCACACATCTCTCTTTCTATTTTTAAGCTCACCAATTCTCTCTATTCTTTTGGCTCACAAATTCACACAAAGTATAGTTTTTGGCAAACTACCAGCCATTAACGGATTTGAGTAGTCTTTACCAATAGCCGTTTGCTTTGGACCTCCCAATGCTTTCTTTGTAAAACATGGTTGACCTTGATGACCATATAGTTTTGAGTAAACTATCAACTATAAACGGATTTGAGGAAGTCTTTACCAGTAGCCGTTTGATCTGGACTAGTCAATTCTTAATGTCTATAAGACATGGTGAACTGATGACATGTTGTGTGTTATTAAAACCAACAGTTTCAAGAACAAAAACAAATTCCTTCCCCTCAAATATGCATCATTGAGTACCAATTTCCACACTTCATTGTTTATCCTGAAAGTGTTAGCTCAAAACCAAGAAAAAAAACATAATCTAACTATTTTTTCTTTTTAAGCATTATTATATGTTACTAACAGGAGTAACAGTGGAGACATAGAATTAACTAGCAGTACTTATCCTCATCCCTTGGCTCAGTACTATCTTGAAGTGTTTAAATCCAACAATCCTCCCCTAAACTTGTGATTTACCTCCAAATCTCAGGTTCCTTGGTTTAAACTTCATTTTCTTTGTCTAGGAGGATTATCTTCTAAACACTTCATATTCTTGTCTTTTCTTTCTGCTTTTGTTGCAATTCTCTCGGGATTATTCTTTTTTCTTTGTTGCACTCTTGCCTCCCCTGAGCCTGTGCATCCATCTGAACAAAAGTGATCTTCATTAATATTTTTCATATCCTCCCCTGTTTGGAAGGAAGGAATCTCCAAATATCTTCTTATGGGACCCAGCCATCACAGACTTGATCGTCCTTGTTGCATCAATGTAATCTAATCTTTTCAAAGTAAGTGATGCACTGATGTTTTTGGATACATGATCTACCACTCTGTTCTTTGGCATCCAGACCCAACATGCTGATGCTTTAACAACATTAAACCTATTTCTCTTGATAGCATTATATGCAGCCTTTGGCTTAGCAACATTAACTAGTCTCATCCTAGTTTTCATTAAGACTGCTTTTGGAACAAAGTTTCTTTTTGGATGAGGGTAAGACATTATATGAGAATTATGATGATTTACCCTTCTAGCATTGTTCCATATAGTTCCTTTGTTACCTTCCTTTTAACAAATTATTTAATCAGGGTTTTAAAAGCTTCACAGCAAACAAGCTTTATTGTCATACAAATCAATTCCCTAGCTCGGTTGGGATTTAAGATTATTTCCAATTCCTTTGATTCCTCTAGGTTTTTTATGATCTATACATCTCTTTTTTTTCCCCTTTTCTCCCTTATTTTTTGAATATTTAACTGGTCCTTTACTGGGTTTTTCTATTTGATTGACAGACTCTACATGATTAGCAGGATAGAAAAACTTTTCTTTCCAATCTTTGTCAACCTTAAGTGGAGACTCAAAAGAGCTAGTTTCAGTATCAGTCATTTGATGTTGTTCCAAAGAGTCATCAGTATTCTCCTTAGAATTATCTGACTCTTTATTACAACCAGTGGTAGGCTTTAAACTAGAATCCCTAGGACCATACTTATTTTCCTCAGGTTCTTTGAATTCTTCAAGACCTGAATTTTGTAAGAAGATCTGCTACATTATGTTCAGTGTCAATCTTAGCCAATTGAATCAACTTTTTAGCATTGCAGTCTCTTATAAAATGATGCCTAATCTCTATATGTTTTGTTTTTAGAATGTTGAACAGTTTTTTATTATTATGCAGATAGTACTTTATTGTAATCATAATTAATAGTATTCATGGATTGTTACACTTAGTCAACAGTTTGGTTTTGTATTCCAGAGAACCTGTCCACGCAACTTGCAGCAGTCCATCGTATTCAGCCTCGTTGTTTAGATGTTGGTAACTACAGTTTGTTTCTTTCATTGCCAAGAGATCAGCCTATTTCCTAAAAATTGACAACCTCCAGTGGTTGACTTCCTATCTTGTGTAGCTCTAGCATAGTCACTGTCAGTGTAAGCAACTAATTCCAATGGAGAATCCTTAGAATACCAAAGTCCTAAAGATGGTTTTCCTTTAAGTTATCTAAAGATTCTCTTAACAGCTAAGAGATGGGATGTCTTTGAGAAACCTGAAACCTACACATGCACAGACTGCAAACCTTATATCTGGCCTGGATGCTGCTAAGTACATCAAAGATCCAATTCAATGATCTATAAAGATGTCATTCAACATTAGCAGCAGCTCCATTTGAACTAAAGGCTTTTATAAATCTATTGGAAGTAGAGGCTGACTTCACATCTGTGTAGTTGTACTTTCTCTAAATTTCATGGGACATATTTCTTTGACTGATAAAAATGCCTTTCTTTTTTCTGCTATGGAATTGTACCAAAGAAGGTAAGGTAAGTTCACCCATTGGAACTCATTTGAAACTTATCCTTCATAGCTTTCTCAAACTCATCACATATTCTTTGTGTAGATCCAAAGATATGTCATCCACATATATTTGAACAAGCAAGATATGTCCCTTTTGTCTTCTTGATGAATTATGTTTGGTCAATCTTTCTCTTTGAAAACCATGCACAAAAAAGATAATTGGGCTTAAAGTGTTCTTACAAGCTCCTCGGTGTCTTGATTGTTAGTCCATTATTATGCTTTCACTAAACTTATAGTCTTTTTCAGGATGGTCGGATCTTCAGAACCTAGAGTGTTGACATACATTATACATCCTCTTCAATTGACCATACAGGAAAGCAATTTTTACATCCCATTGGTAGACCATAAATCCCATATTGGAAGCATAGCTAGGATACATTTCTTATTGCCTCAATTCTAGCCAATGTGCAAAGACTTCATCTTGTCTTTCCCCTCTTCTTGAGTAGTCCTTGAGCAACAAGTCTTGCATTGTTTCTGATGACAATCCCCCTTTCAGTCTTTCTTGTTTTCTATATACCCACTTTGTACAAATTTTGCCTTTTTTTTTTATGACCTTTAGGTAAATCACCAAATGAATCCCCCCCATGACCTTTTGCAGTTTGAAAACTATAGGGTGTTCTCCTCCATTGCTTCTACCCTATGTGGATCACTTAAGAGTCCTTTAGAAGAAACCCTTTTTGGTTCTTCCGTGAGCGGAACAAGCAAAAAGACATGTATGAAGTCATGATGGACTTCCCTTTCATATATAGCTATAAGAAATTACACGCTTCTGAGTTAAGAAGTTTTTGTCTTTCTTCTTGTTTTGAACAGTATGACTGCACCATCCAATCACATGTTCAATTGGGTGATCTTTGTGAATTCTTGTGTGAGGAGTGGTAGGTACTGCATAAGATTGTGGAATGTTCCCCAATACAACTTCTTGGTTCTCCACTTATGTGTCTTCGGATGCATGACTAGGTCCTACCAAGTCTTCAGGGGTAGCAATATTAACTTCAGGGACAACAATACTAACTTCATCTTACTACCAGTAAATAACTTTGGTATGGCAGTATTTAACTTGTTGATCCGCTAGTACCATTATCCTTAAGACTACTCTCTTCATGAGACTTTTTGTGATCATTCTCATCTTGTAAAACTATCTTTATCTTGTATTAGAGCACAGCAAGAGATCTTGGTGCATCATCACCAAAATTTGACGATCCTTCCAAATTGCTTTACAATGCAATCCTGATCTTGTGAGAAGATCTAGACTCAGAAAATCTTGTATACCTGCAAAGTCATTAGAAAATATTCCTGCAACCACTGGTACATAATTCATTGATTGGGTTAGAGAATCAATATCAAATAGCCACTTTGGACCATTTCCTTCTATCATAGGGTTATTCTCTAAGAACCCAATATGCAAGTTTTCTTGAACTTTTTTGGTTCTAATGTTGTATACCCTAAAAGCTTTGCTACTTAAGGAATATCCAACAAAGAAACCTTCATCACTCTTGTCATCAAACTTGCCCAATATTATCTAGGTATTGAGAATAGTAACAATGACATCCAAAAAGGTTTCATGAATCCTATAGCTGGTTTAAACCCTCCTAGAGAGTTCATAATGAGTCTTGTTATGAGGCTTGAACTATTAAGGAACCGTATTCTGTACATAGCAAGCAGTAGAAAGGAAACTTGGCTTTCTGCACCAAAAATGTGGTAGGTAACTTAGAGTCAGCTAACATTGTTCTAGCAGCCTCAATGAGTGTCATATTCTTCCTTTCAGCTATACCATTTTGCTGAGGAGTCCTAGCTACACTATATTCTCTTCTAATACCTTTTTCCTACAGAAATATTCCATCACTTTATTTTAAACTCATGTCCAATTATCACTTTGATTATTTTTACTTTCTTAATCCCCTAGGTTTTCCTATTCTTTGATAAAAAATTTAGGATTCACTTGTTTCATCCTTAGTTGTTAAAAAGAAAACCCATGGAAATAACTATAATCATCAGTGACTACTAGCAGTACTTTTTATGCATTAAACTACTAACAAAGTTGGACAATGAGATCCTATACAACATAACAATGGCTTAGTATGGGTATAAAGACCTTGGTTCTACAGAGGAGTTTATGGTCTCTGTGTTGCTTGCCTTTAAGACAGGTTACACAAGTTTGGTCATTCTCATTTGTTTAAGGGCAAATCTCTTAAAAGATTTTTCTTTGACAGGTTATTAATATTCTTTAAATTTATTATGACCAAGCTCTATGCCATACATGATTCTTTAGATGTAGCCTTTGCAACAGGACAAGTTAAAACTATCTTTAGGAAACTATGTTTTTCATATCACTTTTGTACATGTTATCCTGTCTTAGGAATTTAAGAAGTATCAGATTTTCATCAGGCAGCTTAAAATTAGGAGATTCCGGACAAGACATTCAGAGTCAAGTAAAATGAACATAGTTATTTTTTGTCACTATATGTGGCGACACTAATGAGGTTGAACTTTAACTCTTTGACAAGTATACATCATAAAATCAAGAATTATCAGTTTTAATAGTACATTGCCAGAAATTTTTGCCTCCATTTGATCCTCCAACAAAAGTAACATAACCGCCATCAAAAGTCTCTGAAATCTAAAGCTGGCTACTGTTTCCAGTCATGTGCTTGGAGCATCCACTATCAACAAAGCCTTTATCATTTAGTTGTGAATTGCTCTGCACTAAAATGATTGAAGTTAGTTTTCTTTTGGGGACCAAAGCCTTACTGGGGG
Organism: Tanacetum coccineum; assembly: GCA_026074375.1. Lineage (NCBI taxonomy): Eukaryota > Viridiplantae > Streptophyta > Magnoliopsida > Asterales > Asteraceae > Tanacetum > Tanacetum coccineum. The sequence goes on from BQNB010015912.1 coordinate 41,542, forward strand.
GTCTTTTGATCTGCTCGTGCATCATGAATTATATTTGTTAAAAACCTGTGATGCAACCATTGGTTTGATGGGGTCTCTAAACCCAACATGCTGAGGGCTGAACAGCATTAAAACCCCCTTGCCTGACTACTAGTATTAATCGTTGATCTAAAATGGCCTACCAGTATTTAAACCTTGATTAAAAAACACTTTCTGTTAATGTGTTCTTTTGTAAATGGCATTGTGAACAGTTGATTATGCTTGATTTTGAAAATATGTCCTTGGTTTAGCATAATGAATTGTTTGATTTGGCGTTGAGCAATATAAGAAGGCCTCAATAGTTAATAAAAGACCTGCTGTACTAAAAGGTCTAACAGTGTTAATAGAACTAACAGTATTAACAGGCCTTGCAGTATTAACATTTTTTAGCCAAACTTCATTCAAGATGCTCTTGGGAAGCCATATGTTTGTGTGCACTAGAATGAGAGGTTTTAGAATAGTAGTCATTATCCTTTTTGTTATAATTATTTCCACTTACTATTCTTTTCCTCTGTTGGTTAGGACAACTGTATTGAATGTGATCAAAACATCCATAGATAAAGCATGCCTTGTTATTAAACACAAAGTTACATCCTACCAGTTTCTGATGGTGTTGTTACAGGAATAGGTACCCATGAATTCCATTCTCTATGAACCTCCATAGAGCATAATCCTAGAGCTGTAGATATGTTTGATCCTGATCTCCCACATCTAATTACCTCTCCCGAGTTTGAGATGGGAAGTGCTTAGCCAAAGCATTGTTCGAAGAATTCTCAAAGCTTCTAGATGTTGTAATAAAGTTTCTAGATCAAAGTTTTCTCAAAGCACAGGCTCGGAACCACTTGTTGTTCCCAAGCTTGATCGATTCTTTATGTTGTAAGTGTTTGTTTCCTTGGATGCGAACTACTAAAATACAAGGTTTAAGACTTTATTTTGTATATCAAAGTGTATGCGGAATCTACACTTTGATACTCTAGAGGTATTTATCAATGGAACAGTACCAAACAAAGAACAATGAATAAAACACAAACTGCTTCAATATTATTAAAACAATAATACGAGTACTCTTGTAGTACTAGGGTTACAACCTTGAAGCTATACGTTCTTTCTCTAAGATGTATCTCTATCTCTTAAGCGTATGTAAAACTTAACCTAGGGATCTCCTTTTATTCACCACCAGGAGTCATTTACAAGATAACTACCGAAAACTTTTTTAGGATCAATTACAATTATAATCATATACAAATCTTCCTAAAATATAAAAGATATACATTCCATATTTATCTCATTGCATCCTTATCTCCAAGTCAGCAGCTTTGACCATCAGCAGTATTAACCTTTCTTCTAGCAGTATTAACTAACTCTGATAGTACTAAGTTTGTACTGGCAGTACTAACTCCATTAGTACTGTTAGTTATAGCTTAGTAGTATTAACTCTTGATGAAGATTTATTCCCAACACTTTGGGCAGAAGTTGTGGCTACTGCTTGTTACACCCAAAACCGATCCCTTATACATACTCATAACAACAAAACCACATATGAACTCGAGCTGACAAAGAAACCGGATCTCTCTTTCCTACGTATATTTGGGGCTCTCTGCTACCCAACAAACGACAACAAAGATCTTGGAAAATTGAAAGCTAAAGCAGACATTGGGTTCTTTGTTGGTTATGCACCAAACAGGAAGGGTTACAGAATCTACAACAAAAGGACCCAACAAATCATGGAAACTATTCATGTTACATTCGATGTGCTGACTGAGCAAATGGCTCTTGTACACTCCAGTACAGGACCCGCACCTAACCTTTTAACGCCTTGACCTATCAGTTCAGGGCTCGTACCCAATCCTCGTCCTGTAGCACCTTATGTACCTCCTACCAATAAGGATCTAGAGATGTTGTTCCAACCTATGTTTGATGAATATTTTGAATCTTCCATGATTGATCATCTGGTACCCCCTGCACCTGCAGCTCAAGCTCAGTCAACCCTATCGGTCCATCAGTATCCATCCCTATTGATCAAGAGGCACCATCGGGAAGTCATTCACCATCATCTTCGGATCATCAATCCTCATCAGTTCATGACGTGTTACAGTGTGAAGCATAGTTTGAAGTAAATCCTTTTGCTGTGCTGATCACCGACCATTTGTTAATGTGTTGCCCAGATCATAACTCTGAAGCATAATCTTTTTTGGGGTAATCGAGAGAACTAAATCCAATCTAACCCCTCAGGGCTCATGAACATCTCCGAAAATGGACTGCCTCTTATCCTATTGATAATATTATTGGGAACCCTTCTCGACCGGTATCCACTCGGAAGCAGCTTGCTACGGATGCTTTGTGGTGCTTCTACAAGTACAAAGTCGAACCGAAAAACTTCAAATCTGCTATTACTGATGACTACTGGTTTCAAGCCATGGAAGATGAAATCCATGAATTTGATCGACTGGATGTATGGGAATTAGTGCCACCTCCAGACTGTGCAATGATTATTGCTCTCAAGTGGATTTATAAGGTGAAACTTGACGAGTATGGTGACGTGTTGAAAAACAAGGCACGTCTTGTACGAAAGGATATCGTCAAGAAGAAGGTCTTGATTTTGAAGAATCCTTCGCCCCGGTCGCTAGACTTGAAAGCTAATCAAATAATTTCTTGCAATGCTTGCCAGCAAAAACATGACAATTTATCAGTATGGAGTTAAAAATGCATTTTAGATGACGAGGCTTAAAGAAGTACTCTTATGTTATGCCAACCTGAGGCTTTGTTAACCTAAATCGTCCACATCATTGTCTACCATATGAAGAAAGCTCTTTACGGGGTTAAAGAAGGCCCGGGCGTGGTTAAAGTGTATGATACTTTTGTCGAAGTTCCTTTATGAGCACAAGGATTCTCTAAAGGTGTAGTGATCCAACTGGTTCATTTGGAAAACAGGCAAACACACTCTTCATGTTCAAAATATGCCTGATGATATAAATATTTTCCCTCTGACTGATCCCAAAGCCTGTGACGTTTTTTCTAATGAATGAGCTCTAAATTTTAAAAACGACGCATGATAATTGGGTCAAATATCTTTTTCTTAGGACTTTAAATTTTTCAAAATCCTAGAGGCATTTTCATTAAATCATGTATAATATGCTAATGAGTTTTAAAGAAATTTGATTCACAAAAGTGACCCTGTTGACAACTCCCTTTAAATTGGGGGGGGTGGAGCGGAACAAACTGGATGAGTCCTCTCAGGATCCCTTTATATTGTCGACCAGATCTATATCGCAGTATGATTGGTATCACTAATGTATCTCCATAGCAGTCGACCTAACCTTATCTTTGTTGTGTTAATGAGTTCTAGATCTCAATCTAGCCTATGACACAAAGCACCTTGAAGCAGTTAAACTGGGTTCTTTCGGTATCTTCGAGGAACCATAAATGTGGGTCTTTGGTATCCGAAAGACACCGCCTGGCACTAAACACTTAACGCAGACGCTGATCATGCGTTTGTCAAGACACTCGAAGAAGCAAACATTAGGCAGTGCTCCGTTCCTTGGTGATAAAGTTAGTAAGCTGGTCATTAAAGAGCAAACTAGCAGTCCATCTTCCGTACGTACAGAGGCTGAATACATCGCGATGTCTGGATGTTGTGCCTAAATCCTATGGATGAGGTCTTAATTATTAGATTATGGCTTTACATACAATCACATCCCTTTGTATTGTGACAACAAGGGTGTCATAGCTCTCTACTGCAACTACGTCCAACACTCCAGGTCTAAAACATCGACATACCGACATCATTTCATAGTGAACAAGTGAAAAGGGAGTGGTTGAGTGGTTGAGTTGTATTTCGTGAGGACAGAGTATCAACTGGCGGATATATTCACTAAGGCACTGCCCAGAGAACGATTTGAATTCATTCTCCCGAGGCTTGGCATGAAGAGTATGAAGCCAGAGACACTCAAACGTCTTCAGGATGATAAGGATGAGTGACGGATTTGCTTCAAGTATCCTATGTAAATATGTACATATTCATCATCAAAAAGAAAATACAAAAATATAAAACCCACAAAATAAAAAATAAATAAATAAATAAATAAATAAATAATAATAGTTTTCCAAGACATGTCTTCCGTTTATCGATAACATTTACGGTCCTAGAAATGTCATTCAATAATGACACGGGCCTTTAAATGAAGCTCGAACGGAAGTTCAAACTTTTCAAAACATGTCTAAATGGCTTGCAGTTATTTCAGACTGCAACCCGGTTTTCAAATTTAGGAAAGCTCGTCACCAAAAAGACGGTTGTTCCTATCTACGGGTGATTCAGTTCTCCCGGGCATGGATTACTTTATATCCATGCATCCTCGATCTAATGTACGCTTCAGTGCATTATTTCTTAATTAAGAAGAGAAGTCTTCTTTTATCCTCATAATTTTTCCGTCTATTATTCTTCAGAAAATTACTTGGATGTCACATGGTGGCTTAATCTTGTCTTTTGAAAATAAATCAAACTTGAATTTCATAAAATTTGACACTTGATCAACAACTACAACTCTTTAAATAGAAAACGGGTCATTGATTGATGGGGAGATTTTGTTCAAATTTAAGACATCTAACGGGCATCTTAACACAGTGTATACATAATTGAGATAGGTTTGATAACTAAAGGGGTTATGGTTTAAGGGGGAGTTAACCTTGAGTTAACTCAACAAGGGCCAAATGGGTCAGGTATATGCAAGTATATGGTCTTATGTGCTATTTGCTAATTGTATCCTAGGCTTATAAAATATAAAGGACCAATTGTGCCACTTAAGCAATTTAATCGACCCCTTAGTAGCTATTAAACCTAAATGAAAAGAAATAAGAAAAGGAGGGGTCAAGCTTGCCAATAGATGAAAGTATTACCTAGTATAAATGGGAGTTAAGTTTTGACCTGGTCAAACCTATCAAAATTTTAGTCAAAACTTTTACTTTCTCTCTCATACTCAAAACACAACCACAGTTGCGATTTGCCTTCCTGAAATAAATTGTTGAGATTTTTCGCCTAGGTAATTCTTGGTTTTAGCTCGTCATCATTTTAATATGTTGTATTTATAACATCGTAGCTTAAAACTCATTGAATCGCACGTTATGTAGATTTTCGAGCTCATTCATCATCAAATAATTGGTTAGTGTTTCTATTTGGGATTTGATTGTTGGGTTAGATGTTAACATCACACATGATGCCTCTATGTTGTCTTAATTGAACTCCCAATAGCTATTTTAGGGTCTTTTTGTGATTTTCGCAACTTGCTTGACTTTTTAGTCAAAACCATGGTCGTTCGAGGTGTGTAGTGACACTAGGTTGATTGATTATATGCTGAGTAAGCAACTTAGAGTGTATGTCATAACCCAGATATGCCTTGGAAACTTTAGTGAGTGAGTTAGAATTTGCCTAGTTTGTTGTTTCATGGTTGCGTTTTGATGTTTCTTGGTTGCGTTTTGATGTTTCTTGGTTGCGGTTTAATGTTTCTTGGCTGCGTTTTGATTAAGCATTATTGATTGCGTTTTGCCATAACAGTCTTGGATGCGTTTTGCCTCATAGTTGTTGGTTGCGTTTTGATCAGAAATTCATGGTTGCGTTTTGTTTTGGAACTATTGACTGCGTTTAGATTAGGAAATAATGGTTGCGTCTTGCCTATATTTTTGTGAGTGTGTTTTGCCTGTAGTGCTATTGGTTGCGTTTTGATAAGAACGACTAGATTGCGTTTTGGTTGGATAACCATGTTGCGTTTTGATAAGAACGACTAGATTGCATTTTGGTTGGATAACCATGTTGCTTTTTGCCCATTAAGATGCAATTACGTTTTGAATATTTAACTATTTAACAGGAACAAAACGCAGTCATTACGTTTTGTATAGAAGACACTTAAAATATTCAAATAGTAAAACACTTATTTCAAAAAAAAAATAATGCTTGCGTTTTGATTGTTGCGTTTTGCCTAGTGCGTTTGGTGTGATTGCGTTTTGCCTTTACTGCGTTTTGACTAGTTTTTTAATAAAATAATCATTGCGTTTTGCTGCATTGCGTTTTGGATCCTGAGTATTCTTCTGATTGCGTTTTGCTTATTGTAACGTATCCCTTGCGTTTTGTCTCTCATTGCTTGTAAATTGTTATCGGGTCTTGTGGTTTAGTCATTCTGTTAAGTCTTCTCTCACAAGAGTCAACTTCCGTTGCCTCAAGAGTTGACTTCAATCATTGACCTTCACCATAATATGATCTAGGTGTCCTTTTCCTAGATATAATCCATAACTGATTAACTCCTGAGCACCTGCTCACATCTAACATCTCCTATCTGTATGCCCATCGTTCTATGAATGTGACTGTGCAGATATGATGGCTGATGTTAATGCTCCGGTTGAACAAGCGCCTGCTGTGGCACCACCCACTCGCACTGATGAACAAATCTTGCCTCGCATTAGATGGGTGCCAATAGGGAAAAGCAACTGCTATCTGGATGCTGAAAAGTCACAAAGCAACCCAATCTACAAGATTGCGGTGGACATTCTGAAGCATACCAACTTCTTCAGAGCGTTTACCGCCTCTTCGACAATACCAGCTATCTATATTCAGCAGTTCTGGGATACTATTTGCTATGACAGAACCGACGGGGGTTACAAGTGTCAACTGGATGAGCAATGGTTCAACCTCACTAAAGACACACTCAGAGATGCTCTTCAGATCACGCCAGTCAACAACAACAAGGCTTTTTCTTCCCCTCCAACTCAGGATACTCTTATCAACTTTGTCAACGATCTGGGTTATCCAAAAGAAGTCAAACACTTATCAAACATCGTAACTAATGACATGTTCCAACCATGGATAACACTCACGACAATCATTAATCTATGCCTTACGGGAAATACTTCTGGGTTTGAAAGGCCAAGAGCTCCAGTGTTGCAGATTCTTTGGGGCGCCATCAATCGAGCTCATATCGATTATGCGGAAAGGATTGAGAAAGAATTTACTCAATCCCATCCATACCTTCACGGAAGACAAAAAGAATCTGGCACAACACACTCAGGGAAAGAGGAAAGCCACTCTCATTGTGATCCCAAGTGTGGGTTTCACTAAACGATTATCTTTCCCCTGGCAATGCAAGCAACAAGTTCCATCAAGACAGAGTCCTCCCTTCTTTGCCGACTGAAAGAACCCATTCAGGGATATCTTAATCTCAGTGCCAAAGGAACCAAAAGGGAAGTGTTGGGATTGCCTAGGTTCGAAATGAACTCAGCACTGATGACAACGAGGAGCAATTACTACGATGCTTACTGAAGAAAAGTAGCCAAGCATAAAGATATCTTGGCAGTGAAGAAGTTAGTGATCCTGGACTCTCCATCAACATAACCCACAAAATCAAACAAACCAAAGATAACCAACACGCTAAACCCGCAGCACCTAAAGCAGCAACAAGAAAACCTCAACCAGCACAACAAGCTAAGAGAAGAAACGTAAGCAAGCTAAGGAAACCACTGAAGCAACACCGCCAGCCAAATGAGCTAAAGCTGGGAAGGTGGCAAAGAAGCGAACCCTTAAGAAATCTCACAGCTGGTCGATGAGTTTGTTTGATGATGGTATACATTGACTGAACCTGGGTTTAGGTGACTAGAAGCGGATACACAAATGGCTATTTGAAGAAATTCTGAAGGATGCACACGAGCACATCGTGGTCCTCTCCCACTGTGTGTTTAGGGAAACTGATACTAGAAAAGTTTCAACCACTTCCAGATGTAGAGGAAAAGGAAAGGAAATGTCGGGCTGACAAGCTGCTCCGGGTCTACTAAATCTCAAACTCCAAAGAAAAAGAACCCACCTAACCATACATCTTTCAAAGCCGACTACTGCACCAATGAACCCTCGTCATGACGAATCATCTGACCATATATTGCAGAACGGGCTTGACTGAAAGTTACATGGAATCAATGAGGAAGTCCTCCCGAAGCAAAAGTTGTGCTCCAGACTAAGGCAGGCTGGACCAACCCTGGTATATCAAGTGAAGGCAGGCTGGAGCAAACCCTTGGTAATGATACAGTGTCTTCAAACTCTATCAACTCCTGGTGTTTCATGCTGGACCCAAACATGATAACCACACAAAGCTGAGGCCACCTGACGTACAATCAACCACACCGGGATAAACATAAGATGAAGATTCACGTCCACTGCATACCCTAATGTTCAGGAGAATCTTAAGCTGACGGTTGACGTTGTCTTCTCTACAACACCTAGCCAAAGACTTCAGCTTTGGCGATCAATGTCCTTATAATGATAAACACCCAGAAGGCCAACATAGAAAGGCAACATTATTTTTTTAAAATTAAATTTTTTTTTTTTTTTTTTTTTATTAAGATAATAGTAAGAAACAGAAGCTGAATCACTGGTGTCTGTCAAAATCCATCAAGGACACCTCTTGTTATCCTCCTATGACTTCACGGTGATTGGATCTTGTTCTGACCCGAATCTCCCTCTGTGCATCGGCCTTACCGAACCACCACAGCCTCAACTGCAACAACAACACAAATTATAGACAACCATTCCTTACCACCTCAGTACCATAACACGTTTCCTCAGACTCAATCTTACTCAACCTCAAGGAGAACTCGATCAACCTACGCGGATTGGTGATGCGAACCAAGCCTTAGAGGAAAGATTAGACAAACATGGGTCTAGACTGTACAGGTTGGAGAATCAAGATATTCCCAATCAAGTAAGCAAAGTTGTGGATGAAATAGTCACGGTTGCTGTTGACTGGGCCATGCACGCACCACTCAGGGAGCGCTTCAGAGATCTGCCAGAAGCTGATATGAAAGAAATTATTCACAACCGAATGTGGGAATCCAAATCCTACCAAACTCATGAAGATCACATGACACTGTATGAGGCTCTGGAGAAGTCTATGGCCAGAGATAATAGAGACCAGCTCCCGTCTGACTTGGATGAAGCAAGGAAAAAGAAGAAAAAGAGACAAGGCTCACCTAAAACACCATCTGGCTCTCCACCTCCTCCACCACCACCAGCAGGTCCCTCTGGAACTTCAGAAGCCTCTGGCGCTTCTGGGTCGTCTCAATCACCACCTCCTCCTCCACCTCCATCTAACACTCAGGGTGGTCAGTCTACAAGCACTACTGCCCCCAGCTCCTCAAAGACGGCTGCTTCAGTAGAATATACGGCTTGGACGATGACCGACACCAGATTTAAGCCGTCGATCTTACCAATTCCTAAAGAAATTCATATGGGTCACGATACGAATGCAGACGATCAAGTATACTCATCTAGTGGTGAAGACGTTGGACCTGATCATATTCCCACTGTAAACTTGAGGCAGAGTTGGTGGAAGCCTATCACTGAAGACCGACCTGCTACACCTGAACCTGCTTGGTCCATCCCATCATTTGATCTGACCGTCCCAACGAACAACTGGGCCTCTGCTCTGAAGTCTATGTGAGTCCCTAAATGAATAGATCTTTGCAGCCTAATACGGATGATAGCCAAGATGTATAAATACAACTGACTATATAGAAACACTAATTATGAATACAATATGTTGATGCGGAATCTCAACACACGTACTAAGAAAAACAATGTATAACTAAATACAACATCTATTAATCCTGCTTTAACACTTACAGAAAAACAAACTTATATTTAGATATGATATTGCTAATGAGATGTCTTAGACGAACACTAACTATGCCCAAAGGGTATCCTTTTATAAACTAAGGATAAACCCTAACAGAACAGGCTTACAAAACGCATACTTATCTTTTCCTAAGATATCTCATACACATCTTTTAAACGGTACTAACTATTTTCTAACTAACGGTACTAACTAATCGATCAGTACTTACATTTTGTACTGTCGGTACTAACTATAACTAACAGTACTAACTATTTGTACTGTCGGTACTAACTTACTAAAACATAAATCCTAACAATCCTCCCTTAAACATGAATGTTGAACTCTTTAACTTCATGTTTCTCAACTTTTTAATGCATAGAGGGTTTTTTGGGTTTTTTTTGTTTTTGTTTATTTTTTTTTGTATCCAAACACACTATCATTTCTTGAACTTGTAAACTCTATCCCTCTTCACAGCACTTTGTCTTCTCAGCAACTCAGCAACATCTTTTCAGCAACAATCCAACTAAGTTGGCTTTGTAGTTTTTGGCAAACTACCAGCCATTAACGGATTTGATGTTCCTTTACCAGTAGCCGTTTGCTCTGGGATAGTTAACTCTTTATTTTAAAAACATGGTGAGTTAATTACCATACAGTTTTTGGTAAACTGTCAACCATCAACGGAATTGATTTGTCTTTACCAAATACCGTTTGCTTTTGGACTAGCCAATGCTTCATTGAAACCATGTGCATTGATAAACCATATAGTTTTTAGCAAACTATAAGCTATCAACAGATTTGATTAGTCTTTACCATGAATTGTTTGATCATGGACTAGCCAACTCTTCACCACAAAAGCAAGGTAAGTTGAGAACCTTACAATTTAAGATAAATTGTCAACCATAAAACAATTTGAATTCTTACATAAGCCGTTTGCTTATGGACTAGCCAGTTCTTATGCCTGTTAAGCATGGTGAACTGATGACCATTTGTTGTGTGTAAACTTGATGAGTACGGTGATGTTCTGAAGAACAAGGCTAGGTTGGTGGCCAAGGGATATTGCCAAGAGGAGGGTATTGATCTTGAGGAGTCATTTGCACCGGTTACACGTGTTGAGGTTATTTGTATCTTCATCGCCAATGCCGCCAGTAAAAACATGACCATCTATAAAATGGATCTCAAGACAGTATTCCTTAATGGCGAATTGAAGGAAGAAGTCTATGTTAGTCAACCAGAGGGTTTTGATGATCCTAACCATCCGACACATGTTTTATCGTCTGAAGAAAGCTTTGTATGGTTTAAAGCAAGCCCCTCAGGCATGGTATGATACCTTGTCACGATTTCTTCTAGACAACAAATTTTCCAAGGGTGCAGTTGATCTGATACTATTCACTCGGAAAACAGGCAAACATATCCTTCTTGTTCAAATATATGTAGATGATATCATTTTTGCCTTGACCGACCCCAAAGCATGTGAAATATTTTCCTATGAGATGAGTTCTAAATTTCAAATGTCAATGATGGGACAAATGTCGTTTTTCTTAGGCTTACAAGTTTCTCAAAATCCCGGAGGCATTTTCATTAATCAATCAAAATTTGCTCTTGAAATATTAAAGAATTTTGGGATGGATTTCGTGTGACCCTGTGATACACCCCCCCCCCCCCCCCCACCCCCCCCCCCCCCCCCCCCCCCCATGGTGGATCGACTCAAACTAGATGAGGACCCCGTAGAGATTCCAGTTGACCAGACTAGATTTCGTAGTATGGTTGGCTCCCTCATGTATCTCACAGCCAGCAGACCCAACCTTGTATTCCCCGTATGCATGTGTGCTAGGTATCAGGCTTCGCCTACCAAAAAGCACCTTGAAGCATTTAAACGGGTCTTTCGGTATCTTAGAGGAACCATTAATTGGGGTCTTTGGTATCCGAAAGACACTGCTATGGCATAACGCCTATGCGAGCGGACCATGAGGTTTAGGGGACACCGAAGAAGTACGTAATGAAGTGCTCTGTTCCTTGAGATAATATTTAGTTCAGTTTGGTCATCAAAGAACAGAGAGCACTAACGATTCTCAACTACAAGAGGCTGAATACATTGCCATGTCTAGATGCTGTGCTCAGTTACTTTGGATGAGATCACAGCTAACGGACTACGGCTTATTGCTTCAATAAATATACCTTGTATTGTGACATCCGCAGTGCCTATTGCTCTATGTTGCAATTATGTCCTAACACTTCCCGTTATGCACATTGACATACAACACCAATTCATCAGAGAGCAGGTTGAGAAAGGCGTGGTTAAATTGTACTTTGTGTCGTAGATTATCAGCTCGCGGACATATTCACAAAAGCATTACCAAGAGAGCGGTTCGAATTTCTACTCCCGCGACTTGGTATGGAGAGTGTGTCTCCGGAATCTCTTAAAAGTCTTCAGAAGTCGAAGAGGAGTAAAAGATGGTTTCTTATATCTATGTAAATATGTACATTACTCAAACAAAAGAAAATACAAAAAATATCAAACCTATAAATACCATCAAAAATAGAAATACGAAAATACCAAAAATAGTTTTTCACGACATGTCTTTCGTTTATCGATAACATTTATGGTCCTAGAAATGTCATTTAATAATGACACGAGTCTTTAAATGAAGCTCGAACAGAAGTTCAAACTTTTCAAAACATGTCTTTATGGTTTGCTATTATTTCTGATATGCAACCCAGTTTTCAAAATAAGGAAAGCATGTCGCCAAAAAGATGGTTGTTCCTGACAACGAGTGATTAATTTCTACCGGGCATGGATTACTTTACATCCATGCAACTCCGATCTAATGTACGCTTCAGTGCATTATTTCTTGATACAGAAGATAAGTCTTCTGTCTATCGAAATAATTTTCTGAAAATTTTCCGTCTATGATTCTTCAGAAAATTATTTGCGTCTCACTTGGTGGAAAGTGTTGTTTGAAAATTAACCGGTCTTGAAATTCTCAAAATTTGACACTCAATCAACGACTACTGCTCTTTAAATAGAAAACGGGTCATTGATTGAGGGGGAGAGTGTTATCAAATTTATGACATCTAACGGGCATCTTAATTCATCAAACAAGTAATTGGAAAAGGTTAAAGGTGTTTGCATGTACCGGAGTTTCAATTTGAAGAGGGGTTAAACTTGTGTCAACTCAAATGGCAAAAGTTTTCATTTATGTGCATGTATAGGGACTTAATTGCAAATTTCTAGTTGACTCCTAGATTTTAAAACCTTAAGGACCAATTGTGCCATTTATGCACTTTAATTAAACCCTTAGTATCTCTTATAACTTAAATGGAAAAGAAAGGAGAAAGTGAGGGGCTAAATCTGCCATAAGTTGAAAGTTGTACTTAAGTATAAAAGGGCCATTGCGTTTTGACTTGGTCAAAAAATCTAGTCAAACTCTTTTCATTATTCTCTCTCACCCCAAAACACAACCCCTTGTGATTTGCTTGATTCGTAGCCATTTGTGTGTTTTCTTGCTTAGGTAATGCTTGCTTAATGTTGTTTATCATCTAAATATGCTTTATCTATAACATCATGGCCTGAAATTCATTAAATCGTGTTCTTTTGTAGATTTTCGTACATAATCATCATCCAAATCTTGGTTAGTGTTTGTAATTGATTTTTGATTGTTGGGTTAACATTAGATTACATACATGATGCTTTGTTGATGCCTGAATTGATTCCCCAATCGTTATTTTACGGTCCTTGTGATTTTCATGCGAAAGTTGACTTTTTAAGTCGAAATCGTGATCGTATGATATGTGTGGTGACCTCTTGTTGTTGTGAATAGCTTAGTGAGCATTTTAGAAAGTAAATCATGATCTGGTATTGCCTTGGAAGTCTTGATTGGAAATTAGAATATGCGCTTATAAAATATTCTTGATTGCGTTTTGTTAAGACAGTCTTGATTGTGTTTTGTTATAATGTTCTTGGCTACGTTTTGTTATAATGTTCTTGGCTGCGTTTTGTTATGATGTTCTTGATTGCGTTTTGTTAAGACAGTCTTGATTGCGTTTTGTTATAATGTTCTTGATTGCGTTTTGCTTGAGATTCTAGATTGCAGTTTGTCTGTTCATATTCCTATTGCGTTTTGAATATAATAAGATTAATCACAGGTCAAAACGCAGTCATTGCGTTTTGCTTTGAAGACCATTAAAATATTGAAATATTAAACACTCATTTCAAAAAAAATTCAAATGATTGCGTTTTGTCTATTCTTGAATAAAATATTCACTGTGTTTTGGCTTTTGCAATTTGAATAGATTGCGTTTTGAATAGACTGCGTTTTGCTTGTTGTTTGTCTGCGTTTTGTCTGATTGCGTTTTGATGACTAACTGCGAGTTGTGTCTTGAGTTTTGTCCTACTGCGTTTTGCTTGTTGCGACTTGTCTCATGTGTTTTGAATAGATTGCGTTTTGATTATTTTTAATAAAATACTCATTGCGTTTTGATGGATTGCGTTTTCCTTGGGAGATGTCTGCGACTTGTGTGAAATTACGTCTTGTTGACTAATTGGGTTTGTGTCTTGCGTTTTGCTATACCTAATATGTCTTAACCTCTGCGTGTTGTCTAGTATTGCTTGAAAATCGTGATTTGGTCATTGTGGTTTGGTCATTGCGTTTTGTCTTCTCTTCCATGAGTTAACTTCTGTTGACTTAAGAGTTGACCAAATCTATTGATCACCACATTAATATGATCTTAGTTTCCTTTTCTAGGATTTAGTCCTAAACTGATTATCTCCTGAGCATTTGCTCACATCTAACATCTCCGTTCTGTATGTATGCCTTTCTGTGGATGTGTTTGTGCAGATACAATGGCTGATGTTAATGTTAATGCTCATGTTGAACAAGCACCTGCTATGGCACCACCCATTCCTACTGATGAACAGATCCTGCCTCGCAGTAGATGGGTGCATGTAGGAAAAAGCAACTACTATTTGGATGTTGAAAGGTCGCAGAGCAATCCAATATACAAGATTTCGGTGGACATTCTGAAGCACACCAACTTCTTCAGAGCTTTCATTACTTCCTCGACAATTCCATCAATCTATATTCAGTAGTTTTGGGACACTGTTCGATATGACAAGACCACTGGGAGTTACAGTTGTCAACTAGATGAGAAATGGTTCGATCTCACCAAAGACATACTCAGAGACGCCCTTCAGATCACATCAGTCGACAACAACAATGCATTTTCTTCCCCACCAACTCCTGATGTCCTTATCAAATTTGTCAATGATCTGGGTTACCCAAAAGTTGTCAGAACCTTATCTGATGTCTTGACTAATGACATGTTTCAGCCATGAAGAGCACTCACAAAAATCATTAATTTGTGTCTTACGGGAAAGACTTCAGGGTTTGAAAGACCAAGGGCTCCAGTGTACATACTCTTTGGGGCATTGTCAAACGATCCCATATTGATTTTGCAGAGAGGATGTGGGGAAGAATTCACCGAATCATCAATATTTCATCTAAGACAAAAATAATTTGGAATAGCATACTAGGAAAAAGAAGCCACCCTCATTGTGGTCCCAAGTGTTTGTTCACAAGCTAATATCCATCACTACAAAGAAATACAAATTCACCCGAGACCAGGTTCTACACTTCATTTGCCTAATGAAGAGCCTATTTGGGTTATCTCTAAGTTTTAGTGCAAATGGAACCAAAAGGGAAGTCTTTGGGATGCCTATTCCAAATAATCTTTTCACTGCTGACATTCAAGGAGAACAATACTACAATGCTTATCTGGAGAAAGTAACTAAGCATCAGTGATATCTTGCCGGTAAAGAAGTTAGTGATCCCGACTCTCCTGCACCTAAACCTGCTAAGGCTACCAAACCCAAAGCAACCAAACAATCAAAGCCTTTTAGCACTAAATCAGCACTAGTAACAAAAACCTGTAGCTGCCAAGGTCCCAAGACCACTGCTCTCGACACCCAAACAACACTGCAACAACTGAATCCCTCCAAGAAAGGACGAAGTAGAAGCGTAAACTGGTCAAGGAGTCTTCTGAGGCACCATCTCCAGCCAAACGAACTAAAGCTGGTAAGGTGATCAAGAAGCGAACCAAAAAGAGCTCTCTTCAATTGGTAGATGAGTTCGTAGATAAAGGTGTTCCAGTGAATGACCCCAGGTTTGGTGACGAAGAGGCTGATCTACAAAAGGCAGTGTAAGAAAGTTTAAAGGATGTTCACGCGGCTCATCAGGGTTCCAACTCCCACGGTGGGATCAGAGAACTCTGATCTGGAAAATTTCAACCGCTCCCGGAGGTACAAGGAAAGGGGAAAGACAAAGTCGGTGAAGAACAAGCTACTCAAGTTCTGCTTAACCTTCAGACTCCAAAGAAAAAGAGCCCTGGTGATCAGAACTTGGTCATGATGAATCTTTTTCATTGTATGCAGAACTTGGTCTGACTAGCAGTGAGACGGACTCTGAGGAGGAAGTGCCCGGGACTGATGCTGGAGATCAAGACAAAGGCAGGCTGTGGACCAAAACCCTGGTAATTAGATGATGGTTCGGTGGATCAAACCCTGGTGATGCTGCAGTCTCTCAACCTTAACCAAGTCATGTTGTTCATGTTGGACCAAACCTTGAACACATGGACGTTGAGGTCACTTATATTTCAATTTAACAAAACCCTGAGCCAATGGATGAAGGCGTTCATTCAAGGCTTACCATGTCAGGAGACCTGAAAAATCTTCTTATACTGATGATCGAGTGTGACTTGAGGAACCTGCAAGCTCTGCTAGAACCCTGTCTTCTCTACAAAATCTTGACAAGGAATTTAGCTTCACCAACCAGTTCCTTGAGGAGAAGTCACAGGAAGACGAACCTGAGAAAACCAATACTTAATCGGAGGTTCAGTCAATAATCACGGTTCCCATGCATTAGGACACATCTTATGTTCCTCTAATGACCACTCTAGTTATTGATCTCACAGTCTCTCAACCAGTTCACAACAATTCAAGCACCACTACCAACATCAACAGCACTGTATCCTTAATTCACACAACAACATCTCTTTACCACCACCAACTCAACCACAACAAGGCTCCTCATATTCGATCTTAATTCAGCGCATCGGTGAGCTTGAACCACATATGGCAGATCTGCTACAAGACAACTTAGCCCTGGAGGAAAGATTGGACAAACATGGGTCCAGATTGTACAAATTGGAGAATCTTTACCAATCAAGTGCGCAAAGCTGTGGATGAAATAGTCACGGATGCTGTTGACTGGGCTATGCAAGCACCACTCAGAGAACGCTTCAGAGACCTGCCAGAAGCTGCTATGAAAGAAATTCTTCACAACCGAATGTGGGAATCCAAATCCTACCAAACTCATGAAGATCACATGACGCTATACGAGGCTCTAGAGAAGTCTATGGCCTGAGATAACAGTGACCAGCTCCTGTCTAACTTGGCTGAAGCAAGGAAAAAAGAAGAAAAAGAGTCAGGGCTCACCTAAAACACCACCTGGCTCTCCACCTCATCCTCCACCTCCTCCTTCACCACCAGCAGGCCCCTCTGGAACTTCAGGAGCCTCTGGCGCTTCTGGGTCGTCTCAATCACCATCTCCTCCTCCACCTTCATCCAACACTCAGGGTGGTCAGTCAATAAGAACCGCTGCCCCAAGCTCCTCAAAGACAGCTGCTTCAGCTGAATATACGGATTAGATGACGACTGACACCAGAATTAAGCCGTCTGTTTCACCAATTCCTGAAGAACTTCATATGGATGACGACACGACTGCGGACGAACAAGCATACTCATCTAGTGGTGAAGATGTTGGACGTAATCATATCGCCACTGTAAACTTAAGGCAGAGTTGGTGGAAGCCTATCACTGAAGACAGACCTGCTACACCTGAACCTGCCTGGTCCATTCCATCATCTGCCCTGACCGTCCCAACGAACAACTGGGCCTCTGCTCTGAAGTCTACCTATACACCTCCACCAGAGAACTCACTACTTGCTCAGATCGGTGATATGGCAACATTCATGGACTGGTACTGCAAAAAGCAAGGAATCTCTGAACTTACTCAAAAAGACCTGGAAGGCCCTGCATACGAAATTGTCAAAGTCTTTCATCCCGACGTAGTTCATCTCCAATTCCAAATGGAAGAATGCCACAAACTTCTCACCGATCAAGTGGACGATGCAATCCTCAGGTACAATGTCAGCAAACCACTACCACTGGGTGGTGATCCGGGTCATGTCACAATACAACCGGACTTCTTCTTCAACAAAGACTTAGAATATCTACGGTACGGTCGCAAGATGGGCAGGCCTGCCTTGTCAATCTCGAAGATGAAGGCTGCCTATTATCCTGATGTCGGCTTAGAGCAAATGGTACCGGATCAGATGTGGATTAAAGAAGAATGCAAGTATGACGTCGTTGCGATGTATGGTATATCTCACTGGTGGTTTCAAAGACAACGGTTCTACATTGATCGACACACATCTGAAGGTGATCGCAGGGCTGTACGGACCCATATGCGTATCTTAAGTGTCGTCAGAATTGAAGTCTTCCCAATGTATGGGTACAATTACATGAAGAAGATTGTCCTTCGTCGAGCTGATCTCAAAGAATATGTCATCGCGGAAAGGGACTTCAAATATCTGTACCCTAGTGACTTTGAAGATCTGTACTTGTTGAATCTTCAAGGTCACTTGAACCATCTCTCACCCGAAGACAAAAAGATTCTCACTACTGCTGTCAACTTATGGACCAGAAACTTGGTTATCAGACAACGCGTAGAAGACTTCCAGCTGGGGATTGAGAGCTACCAGACGCAGTTAAACCTCACCAAACCTCGATGGGATGCCAAGGGATTTGAGTACAAGCATGACTTCACAGTAATTGACTCTCCAAGGGCCGTCACGTTTAGGGACAAATATGGGGTTCAGATGATCATGAGGTTCAATGAAATCCACAAGTTCAGTGATGGTACTCTACACTAGATTAATGAAGCATTGGATTACAGAGTCAAGGAATTCAGGGTCAACAGGAGGAATCCGGGTTTTGGCATAACGTTTTGGACGAAGAAAGACGTCGACAGAAGTAAGGAGTTTATGTTTGCCATACAGAAGCGACTTAAGACAAGACGTATCTTCTAGAATCTGGAAAGCTTTGTTGGTGGCAGGATAAGAAAAGGAGACTACCGACTGCTAAAGAAAACCGAATGAGGGGTAGTTTTCTTATATGTTGTTGTCATATGTACATTCTAATGTAGTGATTAAACTGTCTCTTAGGCTTGTATATTAAGTATTCATATGTTCCATAATCGGCTTGTATAAACCTGACACACTTTCTCCCAAATTTTCCTAACTTAAATCATTTGATGACCCTAAAATCTCAACGGGATTTGAAATTTTTGCTTCGGGGAAGAAAATGTGATTTAATTATGAAAATCTGATAAAAATGTGATTTTTTTAACTCAAGTGTAGGCTCTCCTATATGTGCTAAACTCTTTCGAATATCGATGCACATATTGAGGGGGAGCGAATGGTTATGATGGCAATTGTGGAATCACCTAAGACCGACCATGTAATTACTTTATCGGAGGTTACTAAGGTGGTAATAAGGTTAGGTACTCGATCCCATGATCCTGCCAGAGCTGGAGGGATCTACCCAGGGACAATCCACTAGTTAGTGTAGAAGTCCTTAGGTATGATTATAAAAGGAGTAATGTGAGAATAAGTATAGATATGGAAATAGTATGGACTGAGATGGTAGCTACTATGGAACTACACCCAACAATGGTTTAGTAGATGAAATCTCAGTAAGCATGAAGGGGTTGAGAATGAAAAGAAAATGTAAGATAAAGGGTGAAAAGAAAGCAGTCCCTCCTTAAACTTAAGTAGAAACCGTGGTCATACATATTGCTGTCAGAATCACTAGTTGACTGCTGACATGTAGACAAGTAATTTCATAGACCCAGTGATACGCTGCAAAACCCTCCTAGCCACTTAAGATCCCTCAGAAGGATCTTGTTTCACCTCTCACGCGAGATCAATACATTTCTATCGTCTCTTCTCACTCCGAGTTAGACGATAGTTGAAAAGGTGGCAAGTCCGCTCTCAGCCTATCCGACTACCAAAAACCCAAAAATACATATTGAGTCTAAAGCTATGAGATCATCAAAAATTGTTAGGATACTATTCTAAATAACTTGTGTTTCACACCATTGTGAAAAACATAGGATTTATTTAAGAGTCCTAACGCATTTAAAATCCTTGTGATATTGCCAGAACATCTGAGTGATACGTAAGAAGTCACAGTGTAGATGGAAATCCTGCTAGAGCCAACATTCAAACAAGCTCAGTAGGTGACTTGATGAGATAAGATCCTTAATGGATCAAACTTGTGACACTAGGCATCAATTCGGTCCAGGTTATGAATTGACGGAGGATGAATTTTGATAAAAGCTTAAAACTCTCGATGTGTTACAAAAATCACTTTAACTAGTGACACATCAATTGATTTTCAAATCAATTTTATCTTTAATCGGTGAGATAGTAACTCACTGATTCACTCTTACCATTTTATTAGTAGCAATACTATTAGTGAGGTAGCCTGCTTTGAGGTGTCCGGTAAAGAGATACTAGCAAGTACAGTGAATCTAATGCATCTGCGTTAGATGATCTAACACTTTGAGCTGGAAACCCTGTCAAGGAGGTTCTTATAATGAATCTACCTGATCACAGGTACAATATTTATACTGTAAAATGGTCCTCGCGGAACCAGAGGTTAATGCAACCGAACTCTGACGAATGACAAAGCCATATTCATCACTAAGCTTTATTGTTAACTGTTGTATTTCAGGATTACATAAAGATAGAGATGCAGATGCCTCATTCCAGTAAAGTCAATTCACAACCCCATGCTTACACTTAATGTTTCTAATCAAAGACATCATGACGACTGAAAGACCTACAACACAGCTTCCGCAACTCTGATAAGTACTATCATGATCCAGAAGAGTATAAGTATGCAGGTCTGAAAGTTACAACATCACATAAAGGCAATATTCTACAACAAGGATGATTAAGAGATTTAAAGTGGATGGTGATCTCAAAGAAAGCTCAAAGATCACTCAAGTCTAAGGAACAAAGCTCAAAGATCACTACTTGATGTACAACGACGAATATTGAAGAATCAAAAGACTATAAGCCAGAATCAAAGATTAATTCAAATATAATGCTATGATTTAATTTGTATTTTTTGGGGTGACCTCCCATGGGGTGACCTCCCTTAGGGGGAGATTGTTAGGATTATGAAAATCCATGTAAAAGACTCGGTCACCCCATGTTATATCTAGCATAGGATAGCTCGTAGTCTTAGTTTTAATCTTTTAGTTACCGTACGACTTATGGTGTTGGGTCGGGTCTTTACCCACTTGTTAGCCCACTCTATGGCCCATTTAGGGGCACCACAACACTTGTATAAATTCCCCTTTCCAGTCATGGGAAGGGGTTGGTTGTTCATTTGATAATACACACACTTAAAGGTGTTTTCTCTCACTAGACTAGTCACTTTCTCTCTCTAGAAATTTGGCCAACCCATCATTCCTAAGCTTGTATTATGATATCCAATATACTACAACATCCGTAACGACGGAATAGACATATATGACTGCATTCAAACCTTAACTCGAACAAGCTAAAGGCATCAATTATCTTGGGTATCAAAGGTGGATACCCGAATATTCTAAAGGTTTAAAATTCTTACAATTTAGTAGACTGGGTTGTGCTAGCTATAATGTCAATCCGGTTGGATTTGCCTTACTAAGAGCGTTTTTATATTTTTTGGCAAGGCAAACATGGAGGATAAGAGTAATTTTCCTATTTGGCTCCCCTCTACACTTAAGTTAAATATTGCTCTCAATGTGATAACTGATAATAGAGATAATATAGGGAAAATTAAGAAAAATGGTACTTCCCAGGGCATAGAGAAATGTATGGTTGCAGTAGAGCTATCCTTGAGCATACTTCATAATTTTTCATATTCTTAAGCTAAAATACCTGCATAAAAGTAAACACACAAAAATATTTTTGTTGTTGAATTTTTATTTAGAAAAACTAAATAAAGGATATTAGTAGAAGAATAGAGGAGGGACTCCTCTACACTTAAGTGAAGCACGGGTTGCCTCCCGAGAAGCGCTTAATTTTTAGAGAGTCGTTAGCTAGACTCGTACTTCGGGAGTCATTCTTTTGGGAAAAAGGAAGTTACTGCATCCCATGGGTCATTATCTTCTTCTTCATGATATAGTTTGAGTCGATGGCCATTTACTATGAACGTCTTTCCATCTTTTCCATAGAGTTCAACATATCCGGATGGATATTGATATTTCACTATATATGGTCCTAACCATCGAGATCTAAGTTTCGGTTGTTTAAATTTGTACTTCGAGTGAAAGAGTGGGACTTTATTTCCTTGTTTGAATTCTTTTCTCATTCTTAACTTTCTGTTGTACCAGACTTTGGTTCTTGCCTTGTATAAACGGGAGTTTTCATAGGCTTGGTGTCTAAGTTCATCTAACTCATGCAACTGAAACATTCTTTTCTCACCAGCAGTGATAAGATCAGGGTTGCAGTTTTTCAAAGCCCAGTATGCACGGTGTTCAATTTCGAATGGTAAGTGGCAGTTCTTTCCATATATTAGTTTGTAGGGTGTGGTACCGGTAGGTGTTTTGTAGGCAGTGCGAAAAGCCCACAGAGCATCATCAAGTTTTCTTGACCAAATAGCAGGATTGTCTTTAACAGTTTTTTCAAGAATTCTTTTAAGAGCTCTGTTCGTGTTTTCAACTTGACCACTAGTCTGAGGATGATATGATGTGGAGAAACGGTGATTAACTCCATATCTTTTCATGGTTTTTCCATTATTTTGTTGCAGAAGTGAGTTCCTCGATCGCTGATTAGAGCTTTGGGCATTCCAAAATGGCAGAAGAGTTTTTTCAAGAAGGCGACAACTACTCGGGCATCATTGGTTGGTAAAGCCTGAGCTTCGGCCCATTTAGATACGTAATCTACAGCGACTAGAATGTATTCAAACTTATATGACTTCGGGAATGGTCCCTATAAAGTCCAATACCCATATGTTCTAAAAATTGCAACATTACTTGAATGTGTTTAAGGGTCCGCCTCTCATCTAGTTTTGTATATTTCCTGTCTTTTGGCACGCTTCGCAAAGGCGAACTAGACTATGAGCTTCTTTGATTATTGTCGGCCAGTAAAATCTTGAGTCAAGGACTTTTTTAGCAGTTATGTTGGGTCCGAAATGTCCACCTGTCGATCCGTGGTGACATTGATCTAAAATGGTTCAGGATTCTGGTCCAGATATACAGCGTCTGATCATACCGTCAGAACATACTTTGAAAAGGTAAGGCTCATTCCAAAAAGTAGTGTGTGAGGTCGGAGAAAAATGTAACTTTTGTTGGTATGGTCATCCTTTGGGTATAATATCACCGACCTAAATAGTTTGCAAATGGTTCTTGCAAACCAAGGTTCATCTTTGGTGTTGATTTCCATCAAGGTTTCTCCAAGAAATTTTTTGTCGATTTCACTATCATTGCTTGTTTCATCATTTTCAATTCGGGGCAAATGGTCGGCTGTAACATTTTCTGTTCCTTTTCTGTCTTTGATTTTTATGTCGAATTCTTGTAAAAGTAAGATCCATCTAGTAAGGCGTGGTTTATCATCTTGCTTCTTGAATAAGTGCCTTAGGGCTGAATGATCAATGTGAACAATAGTTTTTGAGAGAATAAGATAAGATCTGAATTTTTCAAATGCAAAAACTACAGCCATAAGCTCTTTCTCGGTTACGGTGTATTTTTGTTGAGCTGGATTAAGAGTTTTACTTGCGAAGTAGATTGGGTGAAAAATTTTACCATCTTTTTGGCCTAAAATGGCTCCTACTGCGAAATCACTTGCATCACACATAAGTTCAAACGGAAGATTCCAATTTGGGCTTACGATCACAGGAGCACATGTAAGTTTTTCCTTCAGTAATTCAAATGCTTTTTTACATTCATCATCGAATTCGAATGGAATATCTTTTTCAAGCAGTCTTGAAGTAGAGGTTCTGGCGCTTTTTTTTGTGAAATCTTTAAAGAAAGTCCAGTAAAAACCGGCATGTCCGAGAAAGCTTCTAATACCTTTAATATTGGTCGGGGGTAGAAGTTTTGAGTTTACGTCAATTTTTGCTTTGTCGACTTTAAGTCCTGCACTAGACACTTTGTGTCCAAGCACAATTCCTTCTTTAACCATGAAGTGACACTTTTCCCAATTTAGGACAAGATGAGCATCTTTACAACGCTGGAGCATTTTATCGAGGTTGTTTAGACATGTGTCGAAAGAGTTTCCGAAGACAGAAAAATCGTCCATGAATACTTCGACGGATTCTTCGACCATATCGTGAAAGATTGCCAACATGAACCTTTAGAATGTGGCAGGAGCATTACATAACCCGAAAGGCATTCTTTTATAAGCGTATGTTCTGAAAGGACATGTGAATTTTGTTTTCTCTTGATCATTAGGATCGATATGAATTTGAAAATAGCCAGAAAACCATCGAGGAAACAGAAGTATTTATTCTCTATGAGTCTTTCTAACCTTTGATCCATAAATGTCAAAGGGAAGTGATCTTTTGCGGTTGCTTCATTGAGTTTACGATAATCGATGCATACTCGTTAACCCGTAACGGTTCTTGTTGGAATAAGTTCATCATTTTCGTTGGTTACAACTGTAATTCCACCCTTTTTTAGTACACAGTGAATAGGACTAACCCAAGGACTATCGGCAATAGGATATATAATACTGGTATCCAAGAGTTTCACTATTTCTTTTTTAACAACTTCTTGCATGTTTGGGTTTAACCTTCTTTGTTTTTGGACAACTAGTTTCTTGTCATCTATAAGTTGTATCTTGTGTTTACAGAATGATGGGCAGATTCCAGTAATATATGTTGTTTTCCAAGCAAAAGCTTGCTTAAGATTTTTAAGGATGGATACAAGTTTGTTTTTCTTTTCTTGGGAAAGCTGAGATGATATGATAACGGGAAGAAAAGAAGGTTCTTCCAGGAATACATATTCCAGATTATCAGGAAGAGGTTTAAGTTCGAGATCCGTAGGAGGTTCTTCGAGAGATATTTTGATTTTATAATCTGTATTGATGGTGATTTTCTCGAATGGTAGTTTTTTGGTATCGGATTCAGAGTCAGAGTTGGCAGTCATTGCCATTTTCAGCAAAAATTTCTTTTTCAAGAAGGGTTCCTTTGATAGAATGGAGGATTTTACTACCTTCGTTTAGAAGAGCATCGAAATCTTCTTCTAGGATTTCATCGATAATATCGATACTGAAACAGGTATCATCGTTCGAATAAGAATGCTTCATTGCGGAATCGATATTAAAAATCATTCATTTAGTTCCAACTCCAAGGTTGAGTTATGTTTAACTCGAATAACTGCATCAGCAGTATGAAGAAATGGTTGTCGCAAAATGAGGGAAACTTTACTATCTTCTTCCATTTCGAGAATGGCAAAATCAGCAAGAAAGGTGAATTTACCAACTTCAACTAGCATATTTTTAGCTATTCCAACAGGGTATTAGAATGATCTATCAGCTAATCTTACGCTCATTTTGGTAGGTTTAAGAGTTTCAAGAGATAGTTCTACGTATAATGAATATGGCATAAGGTTAAACGTAAGCACAAGATCAAACTAGGCATTGCAAGAGAAAGTTTTGTTAAAATTGCATGGAATAAGAAAACTTCTGGGGTCTCCTAGTTTTGGTGGAACTTTATTTTGGATCATTGCTGAACTTTCATCGCTTAAGAAAGCGGCAGAAATTTGTTCGATCTTGTGTTTGTTGCTTATTAGCTCTTTGAGAAATTTGCCATAATTAGGCATTCCAGCTAAGACGTCGATAAGAGGTACGTTGATTCGGACAGAGCGGATTATGTCAAGAAATTTTCCATATTGGGCCTCCATTTTTTCTTTCCTTAGGCGTTGAGGATATGGAATTTTTGGTTTATATGGTTTAGGCAATGGAGTTTCTTTGGTTTGTTTTGGATTTTGAGTTTTTGGTTGTGGTGTAGGTTCGTCTTCTTCATCATCACTATCAAAATTGACAGGGGTTTCAGAATTGTCTTGTTGGTTATTTGGGTTAACTGGTTGGTTATAGGATTTACCACTTCTTGTGAATACGGCATTCACATGCTCATTACGAGATTGCGGTGGTTGATAGGTTTTAGAGTTGTGTCCTTTTGGGTTTGGTTGAGTGTTCCTTGGAAGAGATCCAGAAGGTCGACCAGACTGCTTGTCAGCAAGTCTGTCAAACTTAGTTTCAAGATTCTGGATTGAAGCTTGATGATTTTTGGCTACGGTTTCGAGTCGGGTTTTAAGGTCCATAAATGTTTCTTTGACGAAAGCGTTGGTTGCTTGATGAGATTTCATGAAATCGTTGAATTGTTTTTGAAGATCATAAGGTTTGTCATCGGTATTGGATCGATAATTGTCTCGGTTGTAACTACTTCGTTCATTTGAACGCCAATTATCACGATTTAAGTCCCGGTCGCGGTAATCATTGTAAAAACGAGTCTTACGAAAAGTTTGCATGAATTTAGCCTCTTCTTCACGAGACATGGGTATGTCATCTTCATCAAGATCGAGTTTAGTTTTTTTAGCTTTGGACTGGAGTTCTTTGTACTGAGTATCCATTTTCAGGGTCATGGCATCCATTCGGGCCATAATTTTGTCAGTATCGGAATTACTGCTGCCTCCATCGGCGAAAGCAACGGTTTTCTTAAGAGTTGATTTGGTTTTTTGATTTTCAGCCTAGTCGAGCTTGAGTAAGACTTTATCTTCGAGAAGTTGATAAGCTTGATTTGATGTTTTATAGAGGAAAATACCACCAGCTGCGGCATTAAGAACTTATTGGGTTATTTCGCTGAGACCGTGATAGAAGATTTTGATAATATTGCCTTTGGACAAATTGTGCCCATGGCAGTTTTAGAGCATTTCATTCATACGAAGCCAAGCATCAGTTAAAGATTCATTTTTGTGTTGAGAGAAAGCTCGGATTTCTCTGAGGAGTCGGTCGAAAAGAGCTGGGGGAAAGAATCGGCTAATGAAAACGGCTCGAAGTTCATCCCAGGTTTTGATAGTTCCTTCGTTAAGTTCGTATAGCCATGTTTTTGCTTCTCCGGTTAGTGATAGGGGAAACATCATTAGGCGGACGGCTTCATTTTTGGTGTCTCTGTATTTGAACATATAGCAGATTCTGAGGAATTCGTGAATGTGTTTGTGAGGATCGGTTTTGGTTTTGCCATCAAATTGGTTTCCTTTGACAAGAGTCAAGTGGTTACCTTTAATAGCAAATTCATTTACGGTTTCAGGAATAGTGATTGCGGAACCGAGAGTTGGTGCGACAACATGGTCAGCAGCCCACATGGGTTCATCATCCATTGGATAGAGATTTTCGAGAATCACGAGAAAGTGACGGAAGTGGTTGATGTCGAGAATTGGCGGATAGACAACTCTCGGGTTTTGAGGTGGGTTGTTTCTTTGATTGAAAGGAACTCTCCTGTTTCGTCGACGAAGTCTTCGATTCAGAGTACGTTCAGGTTCAGGTAATGGTTTAACAAGTTCAGAATTGGAAGCACGTGTATGCATCCAAGGGAGAATTTGGTTGGGGTCAGTTTGCCAGAAAACTGTACGGAGATTTTTTTTTGAAAAAGAGGAGTTAAAATAATTTTCCAGAGTTGACTATAGAACAAGTTAAAAATCCCCGGCAACGGCGCCAAAAACTTTGATGTGTTTCAAAAGCTTTAAATTTATAAGACTGAAAATACCGAATAATTATATGGAAACACACGGGTAAAAGTATAACCCATTGTAGGTAGAATATCTTTTTAAGTCAAGGACCAGGTAGTTCACAGGATTTGGTAGTGTTCAAATAATCAGAAAGAAAATAGACTTTAACAATTTTAAAAGTAACTTTATTTTTTACCAATGATAATAAGGATGACTACTCGAATAGTTCAAAATAACTTATAAGTGTTGGAAATAATTTGACCTCAAAGATAGGGTATTAAATTATAAAAAGGACTTCTCGTCAGAAAACGTTTTCACAAACTAACTTGTTTAACCCAAGACTTATATTTAGTTAACCAGACCAAATGTGTCACTCAAATAGTTCAGTTACTAGTATATTAATGCTTATTTTGTTTATCAATTTACGAAAGTGGATTTCTCAGCACAAACGTTAAAGACCATAGACAAATCTTTAAAACCACATAGATCATAACGGGTCTTTCGACCTATACCGATATGATTATATAATCTAAGTTGATAAGCAAAAATAGATAAGATAAGATATAACAGGTTTGCAACATAAGCTTAAGATTAAAGCGATCAAGATCATACCAAACACTTATTCATTATCGTAACTTCACCGAGCAGTCATGAGAGATTTAGCCTCTCATGGCTAAGGAGTTCATATCAAAAGTATACTTTACATAAACTTCCATTATTTCAATAACTAAGTAGGAAAACGTCTTCGTTCTTGATCGTTAGATCTTTTCCTTCAAAGATAGAGGTGTTTCTTGGTGAAAGGGAAGTATGTGTGTGAGATGGTTTGTAGAATGAGATGGATAGTGAGGAATGAGTTGCTTTGAGATGAAAATTCGTCCTCAATTTATAGGCAAGTTAGGGTGCAAAGTGCGGCGCACTTAGGAAAAAGTGCGGCGGACTTTGGGTGTTAATGCGATAGCATTTAATGGCTTTTACTGGAAGTGCGGCGCACTTACAAATAAGTGCGGCGGTTTTGAGGAGTTAATGCAGGTGCATTTATTAGACTTTAATTCTTCAAACTTTGGGAAAAAGTGCGGCGGTTTTGACTTCAGAGGAAAGTGCGACACACTAAGTTATAAGTGCGGCGAACTTCATGAACTTTAGCTAGAAATCTTTCTTTTCTTGTATTCGCCTCCCAAAGTGTATAGATTCTTGAGCTTGAGCCTGTAGTGAGTCTTCAAGTGAACCTATAAGCAATTCAAGCTTAATTAAGTACCAAAAGTTCACGAGAAATGATAAAATAAACATAAAATAACACCATAGAAACATGTATAATTTGGGCGTTATCAAATCCCTCCACACTTAGCTTATTGCTTGCCCTTAAGCAATGGAAGAAAAAAAATAAAATCATTTGTCGTGACGTGGAAAAAATTTAGATTTTTATGAGAGTTTGCGTATTAGATAACTTTTCAAGCATAGACATATAACATAGCACCTCACATAAGGATAGTGTTTGATTTTAAATTTACTCAGCCACTCAGATAGGGTTTAAATATGTTTTTGTGAAGAACACTTAATTTGCACAAACATAATCTAGACAGCTACTATAGGCTTGTACTTAACACATAAACCTGACCAAAGGGCGAAACTTAGTATTTGAAGCGGATACAACTTCACGTGCCAAAACATAAGCCTTTATTTTATTGAACTACTATAACACACATGTAACTTCTTTTTTCTTTTTTTTGAAATATGATAACTAAGGCTTGGAGCAAAACTTCTTCATTTAACTTTGGGATTTCAGCAACTTAGCACTAAAGGGAGTGCTCGCAGGGACTTGCGGAATTTATAATATGCAATAGATTAGGCTTCGGTCTAGTAAATGATGATTAAGCACAAGTTCTAGAGCTTCTAAATTACTGGCTCTCTCAAATATAATTATCAGCCAATACCAATGTTCTAGAAAAGGCGACAAAGACCATACGTACACATCCATAACGACGAAATAAATACATATGACTATATTCAAACCTTAACTCGAACAAGCTAAAGGCATCAATTATCTTGGGTATCAAAGGTGGATACCCGAATATTCTAAAGGTTTAAAATTCTCACAATTTAGTGGACTGGATTGTGCTAGCTATAATGTCAATCCGGTTGGATTTGCCTTACTAAGAGCATATATATATATATATATACATACATATATATACATACATATATATACATACATATATATACATACATATATATATATATATACATATATATATATATATATATACATATATATATATATATATATATTGGCAAGGCAAACATGGAGGGATATGATTAATTTTATTATTTGGCTCTCCTCCACACTTAAGTTGAACATTGCCCTCAATGTGATAACTGATAATAGAGATAAAATAAGGAAAATTAAGGAAAACGGTACTTCTCGAGGCATAGAGAAATGTATGGTTGCAGTAGAGCTATCCTTGAGCATACTTCATAATTTTTCATATTCTTAAGCTAAAATACCTGCATAAAAGTAAACAAAAAAAAAAATTATTGTTGATTTTTTTAGAAAAACTAAATAAAGGATATTAGTAGAAGAATGGAGGAGGAACTCCTCCACACTTAAGCGACGCACGGGTTGCCTCCCGAGAAGCGCTTAATTTTTAGAGAGTCGTTAGCTGGACTCGTACTTCGGGAGTCATTCTTTTAGGAAAAAAGAAGTTACTGCATCCCTTGGGTCATTATCTTCTTCTTCATGATATAGTTTGAGTCGATGGCCATTTTCTATGAACGTCTTTCCATCTTTTCCATAGAGTTCAACATATCCGGATGGATATTGATATTTCACTATATATGGTCCTAATCATCGAGATTTAAGTTTTGGTTGTTTAAATTTGTACTTCGAGTGAAAGAGTAGGACTTTATTTCCTTGTTTAAATTCTTTTCTCATTCTTAACTTTCTGTCGTGCCAGACTTTGGTTATTGCCTTGTATAAATGGGAGTTTTCATAGGCTTGGTGTCTAAGTTCATCTAACTCATGCAACTGAAACATTCTTTTCTCACCAGTAGTAATAAGATCAGGGTTGCAGTTTTTCAAAGCCCAGTATGCACGGTGTTCAACTTAACTTTCTGTCGTGCCAGACTTTCGTTATTGCCTTGTATAAATGGGAGTTTTCATAGGCTTGGTGTCTAAGTTCATCTAACTCATGCAACTGAAACATTCTTTTCTCACCAGCAGCGATAAGATCAGGGTCGCAGTTTTTTAGTGTTCAATATGGATGGGTAAGTGGCAGTTCTTTCCATATATTAGTTTGTAGGTGTAGTAATTGGTGCACTGGCAGTAGTAACCGGTTCAGCAGTAGTAATATTAATACTGGCAGTAGTAATTGATGTACTAGCATTATTAACTTCAAAATCATGACCATACCTCCCCTGA
>BQNB010015913.1:3271-72457 GCA_026074375.1 Tanacetum coccineum
AACTCAAGAACACAAATATGTTTTTGTTCCCCTTCCTTTCCTTTCTTTTCTTCTGAAAATGAAACTCGAGAACTGAGCATTAGGGTCCGTTTGATTTGTGGATGAGTTTATGATTATGATTTAAATTTAAATTTAAAATTGATTTATGATTTAAATTTGAATTTGATGCGAAAGATGAAAAATAATAATTAAAATTAAAAATATATTATAAATTAAATTTAAAATTAATCTTATAAAAATTAACAAAAATAATAATAAGTGGATGAGAATGTAAAAAGTCCACAAAGATGAGAAGGAATTTCACACGGCTATATATTTTAATTCAAGCTCAAATTCAAAAATAAGATACTCACATCAAACAACATTTTTTAAAGTCAAATACAAATCTCTCTTCAAATCCTTCAAAGCAAACGCCAACTAAGCAATTAGCAAAAGCAGTAACAGTTAGCAATAGTTATATAAATCTGTTTGGTTGCATAGCATTAGCTGTAAGTATAAATGATTAAATGACTTAAATAGACATATAAAAATACTCATTAATTAATAGATAGGAGCATTATAGTAAATCTCATTCAAAAATGCTAAGTTAATATTCTCAAAGCTAATATGTAAAGCATTTGAAAAAAGAAGGCATTTTGACCAAATCTTAAATGCTAAATGTCAGTTGCCAAATATTAACGTTTAATGCTTAACACTAAATGCTCTAAAATACTTACTGGATTAAAATCCTCTAAAGTTGAGTCAAACATGATACATCATGTTCACCAATCACAAATAAGTTAAATATATACAACATTTCTTTTTAATAAAAATCAAGGACCCACTAATTTATTTACACTCACAACAAACTTAACATGATGTATCATGTGCCAAAAGTTCAATATAGACCCAATATTTGTCATAGACCCAATGAACCAATAATAGCCACTCATTTTTTCATCAAAAATAAAAAAAACTCACTTTCCACCTTTTAAAAATAAATAAATATCTCACACACTGTTAATCGTTACGCAAAACAAAACATATCATCGCGGCGAGAATTAAATTATCTTTCTATAGAGGGGCGACACTATGTACTTTCGACGAACTTTTTTTTTATGATTTTATGAAGTCATATACGATTTTATGAAATCATATATGATTTTATGAAATCATATATGATTCGTTATACGAATCATATATGATTCGTATGACGAATCATATATGATTTTCGCAATTCGTGACTGAAACAAAATTGAAAAAAAGTTCGTCAGAATCACAAATAATATATTATGATTTCATGAAATCATATATGATTTCATGAAATCATATATGATTTGTGATTCTAACGAACTTTTTTTCAATTTTGTTTCAGTCACGAATTGCGAAAATCATATATGATTCGTTATACGAATCATATATGATTTTCGCAATTCGTGACTGAAACAAAATTGAAAAAAAGTTCGTTATAATCACAAATAATATATTATGATTTCATGAAATCATATATGATTCGTTATACGAATCATATATGATTTTCGCAATTCGTGACTGAAAACAAAAATCGAAAAAAAGTTCCTCGAAAGTATATCGTGTCACCCGTCTACTGAAAGATAAAAAAATACTCGTCGCGATGGTGTATTTTTTGTCGTGTGACGATTTACCGTTTGTAAGATATTTTATTTTTAAAAAAGAGGTGGAAAATTGGTTTTTTTATTTTTGATGAAAAAATAGATGGTTGAGATTGATTCATTTGATCTATGACAAATAATTGGTCTATGTTGATCTTAACTCTGTATCATGTTTGACCACAACTTGAGAGGATCTTTTTTCATACTCAAATGCTTGTTGTTAAACACAACCTTAATCCGAACATGACCAAACATCAATTTTTACATATAACTCAAACATCAATTTTTTGATATGTTGATATGTCGACTTGTTTGACTAACTTTTTACACGAAGCACGACATGTTTGATTATCAATTTAAAGAGTAAATTGCATAAATCGTTCCTAAAGTTTGGCCAAATTGCATGTTTTGTCCCAAACGTTACGAAAGTGCAAGGATCGTTCCTGTGGGGAAACCTTTGGTGCAAGTATAGTCCCTGTGGGAAAAAAATTAGGGAAACCTTTGGTGCAAGTATCGTCCCCGCAGGGACGATATTTGCACCAAAAGTTTCTCCACATGGACGATCCTTGCACGTTCGTAACGTTTTGGACGAAACGTGCAATTTGACCAAACTTTAGGAACGATTTATGCAATTTACTCTCAATTTAAATGAAGTGCCAAGAAATTACCATCACTTGTTTTTTAATTTTTACATTTGGTGTTCTTTATTTATTATAAACTAGCTTATAAATTCGCGAATTTCGCGAGTAGCTAAATAAATTTTTTATTTATAAACAGAAAAATATTTATTTGTGATCTTGTAGGTACTTTACAAAAAATCATTTTTAAAATAGACGTACTTTACATGACAAATGAGTTTTGAAAAAAAATGAATAATGAGTAGTAAGTTAGTGGTATTACCATCTGGCACGCTGGGCACGCGTCAGCGCGTGGCCAGCGCGTCACACGCGAGTTCCGTTCTACGGATTTAACAATTGTCGACTTTCCTCTTACCCGACACATGTGAAAACTTCAATAAAGGTATGTACATGATATTTGAGCATTTGAGAACACTTCAAATGAGGTTTAGACATAGAGAGGAGCAAAAACGAATCCTCCCGTTTTTCTATAAAACACTAACTCAAATCTTTTATCAAGCGCCTCTAGCCAAGGCCGAGACTTCTTTCTAAACCTAGTATGATCATATTTTCAACATACCAACAAGCAAAAGTAATCATTTGACCTTAATTCGGATTTACGTTGTTCCTAATCATGTAACGGGTTTTACTCCCTTATTGGTCAAACTAAGTCAAAGGTCACTTTGCGTAAACGCATCCTTTCCCGTTATGGGATATGCTTTACTTGAGATGCAAAGCACTTAGCTTGTTTGCATCAAGATGATTAGTGATCAAATCCTGTGTTGGTCATCATGGATTAAAGTCTAAATGACTAATTGAGTTTGTGGTATTTGGAAGTTAATTATACTTTGACTTTTCTAACTTCCTTACCCATACAAATGTTTTACAAACTTACATGTATTCCTCACATGTACAAGTCTACACTCCTTCTATACAACCCACTCTTCCTAATCATTTGTTTATCCTTCTTACCCAACAAGTGACTTTATTTCTTCCACACATACTTCAAACATCTTTCTAAAACAATCCCATAATCATATATGCCAACCCTTTCCTCTCCTATTGGCAATGTGATTATTAACCCAAATCAATCATTTGATTTCATTCTTCATCCTTATCTTCATTTTTATCTTCAAACATTCATACAAATAAACCTTCACCAAATAAATCTAAAATCTTATCCTCCATATGTCAACTCATATTCCCTTACACAATGTACTTCTCTTGTACTTGTACTTCTATGTCTCCTACATTCCCAACCAAGATAGTCAATATCTTTTTAAAACATTCTCCTCCACATATTCACTATTCACATTCTTCTCCAATGAATTCAAATTACACACACTCTCATCTTAACTCTTGATCAAGCCATGTCACCAATCCAAGTTTCCACACTCTTTTCTCAACCCTTGGATTGTTTCTCATGTCAGAATTTGTTAATCATTAACCCTAATATTACACTAATATTCTACGAGCTACGCAGTGGATATAGATCACATATAGCACAAATAATTAACCATAAAAAACATAAACTTAATAAAGGATACATACCTTTAGCAACCAAGCTAGTGACAAAACGCAAGAGTCTTCGTGTACACGCACGTGTGTCTAATCGTGCTTATCCAAAACCACTATAAGTTACTAAAAGAAATAACCTCCACGTGTATCCACACTACAAGTCAAACGATTTCACCCGAATGTTAGTTCTTGATCAACGGGCAATAGAACACAAGAATAATTGAAACCGAAAAACCCTAAAGGGTTGTTTGTTTTGATCGACCAAAAAGAGAGAGAAGAGAGAAGAATGGATTATTAGTTATGAGCTCTAGGATCCTCCTTATATAGTAGATGATTTTAGGGTTTACATAAAATACATAACTTGGAGTAAAAGACAGCTCAAAACCCAATCCAACCCCCTTTTGGGCTTAGGCCGGTCGAAGTCAACAAAAATAATAAATATACAAATATATTATTATAAACATTAATTAAAAATTCTTTATAGTTAATTATTCATAACGAACTAATTAATGACAGTCAGTGTTCTTTTGTTAAATCATATATTAATATAAATAATAAATATACAAATATATTATTATAAACATTAATAGAATGATATCTAAGTGTAAACGTGTGTGACCCCCGTAGGCTCACGTATTTCCAGCTGTATAAATATCCGTATGACATGAGCACAAACCAACAGCTCCCACTTGCGAATGTCTCATTCATATAATATACTATACTAACATTAACGAATAGTCTAGCAACATCATCAATGCTCCCAGAAATACTTGAGTATATAGTTTTGGTAAACAACTTAGCCTTCCATAGTTTATGTCAGTCTTATCCCTTTGTTTCAGATACAATGTTAAATATGAATATGGATCAATGGTCATTCCATAATTTAACGATTATGTTTCTCGCATCTATATTGATTCAGATCACCAAATGTAAAAACAATCATCTTAACTACACTTTAGGCACGACCATGCAAATATTTGATCAACCTAACGAGAGGCCCATTAAGTATCTTACTCCCACTCAAGTGGAGGAACAAATCATATTTTGACTACAATTGTCCGTCATGTACTTCAAAACATTTCTAAAAATAGTTGTTATAACTACCATTTGACAGTATAGTGGTAGACTACAGTCAAGAAATTGTTGGGATTTAACATCTAGGTAACCAAGTAACTACGAGTACGCAGCGGATTGGATCTAGTAATAGCATATGGCACCCAATGACACCGATCCATAAAGTGATTATCACACGGTGGGGTATCCAACATTCAACCTCATTGAATAATATGCGAAGCTGGCAGAATCATCTTTACGTATACTCCGGAATACAACCAGACATTCAGATTTACCTTGTCTTAACAATAATGTACTAAAAATAAGTACATACAAGGAAGACTAAGGCAATTTGGGTGTAACATTTAGTGGGGTGTAAACAATACTCTTCATTAATAATCCGGAATCCACCAGAAAATTACGAGAACCGTAAAAAGGATAGGCTCAGAAGGGTGTTCTAGGGGTATCTTGCACTAAAAATAAGTGTGAAGCAAGGGTGTGGGGCATTTATATGATCAATGAGATCATCATAACTATAACAAACGCATGCTAAAAACAAAGGTTATCCTAATGCCTCTTATCACTCAGCAAATCCTAATCATACAAATGCGATCTCACTAGCAGTCTCAGGATGCATCACTAAAGCAAGTTCTAGAATCTATAATACTACCGGTACACTCTCATAAGCATTAAAGATGACTGCTTTTATATTCCTAAAGATCTAGGGGCGAACCTTACATTTTTGGGGTGGAATTTTTGAGTGGTAGGATTTGTGCTAATCATCATAAACTCTTATCCATAGACGCATTTAATACTACAGTTTCACCGATATATGCATAATTTTTTTTAATTTTTGGCCAAAATTTACGCTTTCTACATTTCACATGCATTTGGAAAAGCATCAACTGTGGAGTAGATGTCATTATCTATCTCTGTGAGAATTATCTGAACAGCTTCAACTTCAGCATTCAGTTGATCTCGTATGTCTTATGAAACATTCTTGTAGTTCTCCATATACCCTTCTATAGTGGTTTCTGAACTACCTTCAGCAACTAGAACAGTCTTCTCAGTCCATTTGAATTTGTAAGGTGGATTCTAGAGACAATAGTGGATGAGTTCATTGTTAGGTTTGGTGTCGATGTATCTCTTGATTCTGGATTTCCACTGAACGTAATTACCAGGTGCTAACATTGGTGGACGGTCTTTACCACCTGCTTCCCTGATGGCATTGTGAAGAGCATTCAATGTTTGAGTTTGCAAATTGGTATTGATATTTGACATTTTAATGTTGTGAATGGATATCGGATCTTAAGTAGGTAAAGTGATTGTTGTTGTGGACTAAAATTAATTAACGTTCATGGGATTTTATAAATCTATGATTTAAACCGATAAAAGAAATGGAATCTTTTGTGAGATTTTACAAAATCAAGAAGAAACCGTGAAACAATGATTAATTGTTGTTGAAATCATTGTTGTAGTCGAAGTACTTGAGTTTTTGTAACGATTAATGAGCTTAATACGACGAACGATGCACAAACTTTCAACTTAAAATGAGTACCGGTTGATTAAAACTCAAATAAGGACTAACGGTGCAATTACGATTCACTTTGGATGACTAACGGGCTGTTTTAAAAGAATAAGGACTAACGGTGTAAGACTATTTCAACAAAGAGGGTTAATGAACAAAGTAAGTATGAATTGTGAATTGGTTTTAAAGTCTAGGGGCTGATTTTGCCAAATTTGAAATAAGTTTATAAATAAAAACGTGTTCCCTCCTATATCTTTTTCTTCTTCGTTTCAAATTTTGAAATTAGGTTACGGTTTTGATTCCTTTCTCGGGACTTGTACGGTTATCGTCAGTTCAATGTGAATATACCACGTTGATCGAAAATGAATCACGATCAAAACGATATAGGTTATAAGTCCCATAACTAACCGACACTCGAAACCGAAAAACCCGAATTAACTTAAAACGTGTAAAGTTCGATTCTGTTGAGTTGCTAATTCGGTTGTCCTTGAAAAGATGCTAATCCGGTGAATAGAACAGGCTGCAAGTCCGGTTGATATAACTAGCTGCGAATCCGGTTGCCTCACAAAAATGCGAATCCGGTTGACAAAGGAATGATGTGTATCCGGTTAACAAAGGAATGATGCGTATCCGTTCACAACTAAAACTGCGTATCCAGTTAAAGCTTGAAGCTGCGAGTCCGGTGTCCTTTCTTTTGTCTTAATACCCAAAATGTAGACCACAAAGAAACTAACAAAACTTACTTTGTCCTTGTTCCTAACAATGTGGATCTGTGTCCCATGGATGTTTCAAACCGTGAGCAAGAAAATAAAGAAACAATCTACCCACAATAAGCTTGAATAAGCTCGAAAATAAGCTCTTAAATAATCCTTAACAAGCCTCGAAGAGAACCACAATAAGTTTAAAATGAGTTTCTTAATAAGCTGGAAAATAAGCCTCGAATAAAAGCAGCAAAAATAAGCTATCTATGAAAAAGAAAAGAAAAGAAAAAAGATTACCTGTTTGGAAAAGAGAAAAAAATTTGACACAAAAAAGGCCAAGAAAAAGCAAAACCAAATGAAGCAAATTTATTATAGATATACTTAGACAGATCTAAGCCCAAGATGAGCAATAGCAGGCCACGAAAATAATATGACACTAAAACTAGTAAGCCACGTTTTATACAAATTCATACGAAAAGAAAAAAATAAGAAAAGAAAAAAAATAAGCCGTTTGAAAGAAAAAGAATCCAAAAATCCGAACCAATGATTTCACTAATACCATAACATATCACAAAACCCACCCGTGGCGAGTGATACCAAATGTTATCCCAAAACTTAACCCATATCACAACAATAAGCAATACCAAATAAGCAATAAGCTAGAAAAGAGATAAAGGAAAAATGGAAAATTAGAGAGAGAAAGTAGAGAAAGAAACAAATATGAAAGATTAGATTTGAGAGAAAAAGAGGAGTGGATGATTACACATACAAGAAATGGCAACTAACAACCTCTCCATGTGTGGAGAGGGTCCTATTTATAGTCTCATACCCATATGAAGTGTATGGACTTTCTTCTTGGGCTGGGCTTGGTTTATCTTGGGCTTTAAGCTCGAAACATGGACAATATTAGATTACAATCCAAGCCCGTTGAACCCGACTAGCCTATTACTTAACAAGACTAATTACGACTAATAAGACCGATAACATTCTTGTTCGATTTATATAAAATTAAGGCTACCATTAACGATTATGTTTCTCGCATTTGTATTGATTCAGATCACCAAATGTAAAAAAGAATCATCTTAACTACACTTTGGGCATGGCCATGCAAATATCTGATCAACCCAACGAGGGGCCCAGTAAGTATCTTACTCTCACCCAAGTGGAGGAACAAATCCTATTTTGACTACAAATGTCTATCATGTACTTCAAAACATTTCTAAAAATAGTCGTTATAACTACCCTTTTATAGTATAGTGGTAGACTATAGTCAATAAAATGCTATCCATACATGCAAAACCCACTTGCATCTCAAGTCTAAGGATAAATATAACTTCCACCATATGTGTAATGCACCTAATAACGCCGATTCATAAAGTGATTAACACAGGTAGGGTATCCAATATTCAACCTTATTGAATAACATGTGAAGTTGGCAGAATCATCTTTACATATTCTCCATAATACAACTAAACACTTACATTTACCTTATCTTAACAATATTACCATATTGTTACTGGTAATGGATAAAGCTTTAGAATGCTAAAACAAACATTCATGGATTTAAACATGCAAATATAGGACACAATTATTATAAAAATAAAAACAAGATACCACGTATATTAATTCATTCAATTAAAATAACAATCGTTTAACATCCCATTATCCAAATACTAACTAACATATCACATATTTACAAGACTACTAGCGGGAACAATCCCAATCGCCATAGGATGTTCATAATGCTTATCATACGGCATTGGTTTTGTGAACGAGTCAGCTACGTTGTCATCTATGTGAATTTTCTTAAGGACAATCTCACGTTCTTGAATTACTTCATGAATGTAGTGATATTTCCTTTGAAAATGTCTGGCTCCCTTCAAGATACCAGGATCAGCGGCGATTGCTATTGTAGGTTCATTGTCACATAGCATCTCCATAGGTCTTTTATTCGATGGCACAGCATCGCCAAGTCCATCAATAAATTTCCTCATCCAGACAGCTTCCATTGACGCTTCAGCAGCAGCAATGTACTCGGCTTCAGTAAAAGACATAGCAGTAGTGCTTTGCTTGGCACTCTTCCAGTCTACGGCTCCACCATTAAGTACGAACACATATCCCGTTTGAAATTTGGTATTGTCCTTATCCGTTTGAAAACTTGCATCAGCATAACATGATACTTTCAGCTCGGCATTAGGTTTTGCCCCATACACAAGAACCATATCTTTAGTATTCCTCAAATACTTAAGAATAGTTTTCACAGCAGTCTAGTTAATCTCACTAAGATTTTGCTAAAAACTACTACACAAATTTTGTGCAAAGACAACATCAGGTCTAGTACATCTAACCACATACATGATTGAACCTATAGCCGAAGCATAAGGAACTCTCTGCATACGTTGTACCTCACTATGCGTTTTAGCACCTTGAGAGTTTCTATAATCTGGCTTTTCCATCATCAGAGTATACTCCTTCTTGGAGTTTTCCATCCTAAATTTCTTTAGGATATTCTCTAGATAAGAACTTTGACTAAGATCAATTAACCGATTAGATCTATCATGTATGATCTTGATTCCAAGTATGTATGTTGCTTCTCCTAAGTCTTTAATAGAAAAACACTTACAAAGCCAAGATTTAACTTCTTGCAGCATTGTAACGTTATTTCTCATGAGTAATATGTCACCGACATACAAGATTAGGAATGCAACACTACTCCCATTAGATTTGAGATATATACATGGTTCACTAGGATTTTGAGTAAAAGCAATCTTCTTGATTTCTACATGAAACCTTTTATTCCAACTCCTAGATGCTTGCTTCAATGCATAAATGGAACGTTGAAGTTTAGAAACTTTGTTGGGATGATTCGGATCCACAAACCCCTCAGGTTGCATTATATGTACGTCCTCGCTTAGGTTACCGTTTAGAAAGGCGGTTTTGACATCCATTTACCAAATCTCATAGTCATAGAACGCGGCTATGGCTAAAAGAATGCTTATTGCTCTAATGCCTGTAATAGGAGAAAAGGTTTCCTCATAATCTACACTGTAGGTTTGGGTATAGCATTTTGCTACTAGACGAGCTTTAAATGTGTGTACATTGCCATCTATGTCAGTCTTCTTCTTGAAAAGCCATTTACTCCTAACAGTTCGACCATTAGGATGACGCTCAACTAAATTCTAGACTTATGGATTGCATTTCCGTATTCATAGCTTCAAGCCATTTATCATATTCAGGATCTGATAATGCAACTTTGTAATTAGGAGGTTCATTTAGATCCCCTAATTCATGTTCCTCAAAATTAACATAGAAACCATATCTATCTGGTGCTTGAGGTATCCTTGTAGATCTACAAATAGGAACTTTGACATTTTAGAGATAGACCTTGATGGGCACGACCTCTTTATGTTCTTCGCTAGTATTTTCAGAAGGTTGTGTATCTTCTTCTTGAATTAACTCAAGTCTTTCGTCACTCCCACTCATTTTGAGAGGTTCATGACTCCCACTTGCTTCTTGTACTATGAGGCTATTCTCAAAGAACTCAGCATTTCGAGCAACAAATATCTTGTTCTCGGGTGGATAGTAAAAGTAGTAACCCATTGTTTCCTTTGGGTAACCTTCAAAGATACACTTAATGGATCTAGGATCAAGTTTTTCAGGCACATCTCATTTTACGAGTGCCTCACAACCCCAAACCCTTAAGTAGGACAACTTGGGAGCTTTCCCATGCCATATTTCATAAGGCTTCCTTTTAACCTTCTTGGTTGGAACCATATTGAGAATGCAAGCTGCAGACTTGAGAGCATATCCCTAAAAGGATTTTGGCAGAGTTGTCAGATTCATCATGGATCGAACCATATCAAGTAAAATTTGATTCCTCCTCTTGGACACCCCGTTATGTTGTGGTGTATAAGGTGGAATAAGTTGAGATATGATACCACAAATTTTCATGTGATTAACAAACTCATGACTCAGGTATTCTCCTCCTTGATCAGATCGAATAGCCTTTATCTTTTTACCGAGTTGATTTTCAACTTCTTTTTAAAAGACCTTAAATGGTTCAAATACCTCATGTTTATGTTTCATCAAGTAAACATAACCGTAACGACTGAAGTCATCTGTAAAGGTGATGAAGTAGCTAGCACCCTCTCTTGACACAGTTCTAAAAGGGCCACATACACCAGTGTGTATAAGTCCTAATAGGTCCTTAGCTCTTCCACCTTATGTGGAAAAGGATTATGTGCCATCTTCCCAGATATACAAGACTTACATTTCTCAAGTAATTCATCATGAGTAGGTTGCAAGATCCCATCACGCTGAAGCTTGTCCATGCGTTTCTTGTTTATATGTCCAAGACGACAATGCCATAGATAAGAAGAGTCCAAAGAATATTTAACTCTTTTGTTGCTAACATAAAAAGTAGAACTAACATTTGGATAAAGATTATGCATATCTATTTCATAAATGCCATCATGTGGAATTGCATTAAAATAAAGCACATTATCTTTCAAAACAGAAATACCATAATTCGCAAATGTATGACTATAATCGTTTTTAACCAAACGAGAAATTAAAACAACACCCCTAGTAACAGTAGGTGTGGAATGACAGTTGTCTAATACAATTATTAAACCACAAGGATGAATTAAATAAAAACTTCCAATAGCTTCAACGGATGCACGCATTCCATTGCCCATGTACAGACTTAAAGATCCATGTTTCAACTTCTTGCTTCTTCTAAGACCCTGCAAGGTATTACATATATGAGTACCACAACCCGTATCATATACCTAAGTTTTATTAGGAAAATCATAGAGTTCTATAGTGAAGATACCTGAAGTACTAGCTATGCTCGCCTTATTCCTCTTCTTCAACTCAGCTTGGTAGGATGGACAATTTCTCCTCCAATGTCCCACCTCTTTGTAGTGGTGGTAGACAGAGTCCTTTGCTGGATTATCTTTCTTAGGCGGCGGTAGGATCTTGGGCTTGGGAGCATAAGCAAGCTTATTCTTTCCCTTGTCCTTACCCTTCGCCCTTTGCGGTTTCCTTTTGTCCTTCTGGATCTTACCCTCCCTTATAGGTAACACAACGGGAGTTTCAGCCTTCTTTGAAATACCTTTCTCATGGAGTTTCAGTATAGCATGCAATTCAGCTATCGTCTTCCCCATGTTATGCATGTTATAGTTCTGAACGAACTTATCATAGTCCTTGTTGAGAGAATTCAAAATAAGACTCACAGCAAGTTCATTTGGTATTGCATAGCCTAGGTGTTCCAATGTGTCTAAGTAGCTCTTTATCTTTAAGAGATATGAGCTTACTGACTGACCTTCCTCCTGTTTACAAGCGTGGAATGCTTTAACTATTTCAAACAGTTCATGTTTTGCCTGCTCTTTGAATATAGTTTTTAGTTCTTTCATCATGTCATATGAATTGTATTTCTCCAACGTCCTTTGCAGGTGTGGAGACATACTCGACAGCATAAGACATGCAACCTCTTGCTCAAGATTGACAGTCTCATAGTACTTGTCAATAGTGTCAGGGTCAGCAGTTTCAAGATCAAGAGCAGGTTTAATAGGCTGTTCCACAAACTTCATTTTTTTCTCATACCTGAGAACAATCCTCAGATTACGATACCAGTTTGTGAAATTTGAACCAGTGAGTTTCTCCGCTAGGAGAATTAACCTGATAGTCATATTGTTTATGTTTTGGGTAGTAGCAGCCATCTACAAAACAATCAAAAGTTCAGAAAATATTAGTATTTTTTACAATAATCTCTTATAAAATTAACTACCCATGTTTATACATAAATAAATAATTAATTTTATCAAGAGTCTAAGATCTAACTTTGACGTTGTACCATTAATGCAGTTGATCTCCTAGAAACAGTATAACTCAAAAAGGTAATTGATGAAATCAAATAACGTTACATTTATACCATCATTTATCCCAAGTAAATTACCCACTTTTATATAATTATTGCAAGAATTGTTACTTAATTGTTAAAAGTTGTTAATTGCAGTAATTA
Source organism: Tanacetum coccineum (assembly GCA_026074375.1). NCBI lineage: Eukaryota > Viridiplantae > Streptophyta > Magnoliopsida > Asterales > Asteraceae > Tanacetum > Tanacetum coccineum. The sequence goes on from BQNB010015913.1 coordinate 16,324, forward strand.
CAGAGTGTTTTGTGAAGATAAGCTAAAAGGCGCACATTTTGGAGATTAAACGATGATATTTGAAGATACTTATTTCTGAATTAATACGCCGTATCCGGCAAAGACGATACGGAGTATCAGCGCCTGGACTTCGCAAGAAAACACGTATGATCAATTCCCAATACGGCGTATCCTGCTTACTACATACGCCATATCCAGCTGGTCAAAAAATCAAAGATCTTGCATTATATGTGATTAAGGAAAGATATAACTGATTAATTGTGAACGTAGCACGCACTCCAAAGAATTTACACCTATACGCCGTATTGACCTTACTCAATACGGCGTATCCACTAATTTTCAGAGACTATAAATAGAAGACTCAAAAATGAGTTTTCAGTGTGCAAAATCATATTCTCCATACCATAAACACAAAAGTCGATCTTCTGAAGAGACGAAGAGCAGCCAAGATCAAGCATCGATCATGATTCCATAGAAGACACCGTGTAATTCCTATACTCTTGCAATCATTTAATTTTTGGTATCGTTTAGTAAAACGTTTAGTTTACCTTGGTTAATTGATCACACTTGTATAATTATAATGGTTATGGGCTAATACCCTTGGGTATTAGCCATCTTAATGAAGATCTAATGTTTGGTTTGTTTTTGTAACACCCCCATTTTTTTACAGATCTCAGCGGAAGCTAATCTGGGGTATTACTTCAAGGGTACAACAGTCATAATCATAGAAAACGAATCAAAAGAGTCATTTTTTAAAATAAGTTACCATTCATTATTTCATCAGAGTTTTTACAAAAGAGAGGTCCCAACATCTAAAATACAACATTTGAATGATAACGCTTTTTCCATCTTCAAGTCCTCGCCACTCCGTGCCATTAGTTACCTGAGATAAAACATGCTAAAAAGTTAACACAAAGGTTGAGTGAAATCCATAGGTTTAAGTAATATAATTTGAATGCAAATGCGATATTCGGGTTACGTTGATATACACCCGGTATTGAAAACATATTTATTATTGCCGTTAGCTCATGAATCTGAAGCCATAGGGTATGGTGATACGTTATAGCCCCTGCGGATACCTTTGCCAAAATACCCGCGCGATTTCTAATGATGTGCGTTTGTTTATTAGTGCAATGATTGACTTATCTAGAAGGGCATATCATTCCTAGACTTAGGTGGTACTTCTTCCTAAGACCTAGACACGCTAATTCTATCACAAATAGACGCATTCGCATAAAGCAAGCATTTGTTGATTATAATCTATCTTAGGAGATTAATAATGGTGCTCTTACTAAACTCTAACTCATGGAGACTTTACCCATTTACTGCTTAACGGCTCTTTATATACTAGTAGTCTACTGTCTGAGTCCTTACCAATTGAATAAGAACATACTCGTTGGTACCAAGGTCACCTTATGGCTCAACTAAGCTCACAATCAAAGGGCAAAGATAGGTCAATATTTCATGTAAATAAGTAAAGGCGAGGTTATGAATCTCACCTGAACGGTTATAGGGAAATTGATAGCAATGTATATGAAATGAATAGTAACGGCTTCGTTACAGGCAACCTGTGAATATATGTTAAGTCTTAGTTTGATTGAATATGTAATTTTTGAATATTGATGTTAATTTTGATATAAAGATTATCATAACACCGTTCGGGCCATCATAATTCAGAAGTCATTCAGTAAACATTTGAGGAGCTAGGGCACTTTAAATCGTAAACCCAACAACTCAGTCAGAACGTAATACCAAGATGAAACTCCTTAATATGAAGCTCCCTAGTATTGTGGTATAATATGAATCCGGGAACATATTTTTGAATAAGGCACATCGATGATGAATGATATAATAGTTATAACATAAGCGGTTTTAAGCATTTTATTCAATATTTGGAAATGTTAAGCACGTCAAGTGTTAATTAAAGTTATGTCTGGTAATGTTTTGAATGTGTTTTTATACTTTTTCAAAATGTTACATTTTTTACCCTTGAGTTTGAAGAGTGGCAGAATATACCCTTGGAAGTTTTGACATTTTTATGAACTTTGGTCCTCCAAAAAGGTTTTAAAAGATTATACACAAGTGTAAAACTTTGTACTTTAAAAAAGTGACATAAAGACTTGTGTAGTTATAACTTTGATAAAATAAAATTCTTTTTATTTTGTCCTTTAATTATAAGTTTCTGAAAGTTACGATTATATACCCCTTGATGATAATTTTTAACAAAAACATGTCCAAATTGGCCATGCAAGCTTATTTTAACTTTTCAATAGACATTCATTTAAAGTTATAATAAACTAAAATATGAAGATTTAACACAACGCAAGTTTAAATTAACGATGCGTGTAGCTAGGAAGCAAAAGGTGTCATATTAGGGTTTTAAAATGAAAAACGCGTTGGTTTTATGCCTCAAATTCTTTCATGACTATTAAATCTCTTATTTATCGTTTTGTTAAGCTTATTGGATAGATTATAACTATTAGTTTACATGCTTAGCTTATGATTAAGAAATAAAACTGAAAAAAAATTTAGGGTTTCTGGTGTGTACGATTTTGGATTCAAAAAGGTATAACACATTGGTTTTGGTTCAAAGCTTTATATTATGAAAGTTAGGAATGATCATATGAACATTTATAAGGGTATTGTATGTATACAAAAATATAAGCTTAAGAACCTGGTCCTTGAGCTTTTAGCTTAGAAATGGGTCTGGAATCGGGACTTTAGCCTTCGTACGTCTAGATGATTCTTGTACATTAGTTGTTAATATGGTTGAAAATAATGATGGAATGTGATTGATAATGTTGTAATTTATGTTATTTTAACTTATTTGAGAGTTGGTTTGGGTTTACAATGGATAAAAATCAAGAAACGGGTCATGATTTAGAAACTAGCTCGGTTTTAGGGTTTAAAGTTTTGAATTAGGGTTTTGACTGTAAAAAGATGTATGAAAGTTTATGAATAGAATAATTAGGGTTTACACATTTTATATTGAGTGTAGTAGCTTGTACACAAGTGGTGGTGAATGTGAAGTGATGTGATTATGAGTAACGGAGGTTAAAACAGCTATTTTGGAGTCATACTTAATGACTTGTATATTGACTTTTATAGACTTGTTATTTGTTTTGAAGACGATTTATATTTCAAATGGGAATATGAGATGTTATATTACTTGTACATATGATTTAGTAGCTTGTGCATTCACTTTAGATGTTAACCCTTCATGGAATTAGGGTTTAAAGGCATACGATAACGGTTTAAAGACCGTTTTGATATAACGTTGCGAATGGTACATTATAGGAATAATGTACTTTGTAAAAAGGATATTATAATATTAAGTTGACATATTATGATGTTTTCTTGACATATATGAAGATAGGATTGCCATAGATAGGTTGCCTGAGCCCGTTAACTTTAGTTATGCAAGAAATGTTGTACATCGAGATATTGGCAAAGTAAGTAATGTAATAAAGCGAAAAATTTCCCTAAAAAAGGTGAGTTCATATATAATTGATAGATTGTACATCATCTAACTTCATAGATGGATATTTACATTTATGAAAATTACGGGTTGTCATAGTTTCCCATCCTTACAGAAATCTCGTCCCGAGATTTAATTAGATTTTAAAGTGATGATTGAAAACAGATGAGAATATTTGGCACGAATTTCGTCTTCACGTTCCCATGTAAACTCTGGTCCTCTTTTAGAGTTCCATCGCACTTTGACTATAGGAATACGACTTCGCTTTAGTTGCTTGATTTCACGATCCATTATCTCCACTGGTTCTTCTACAAAGTTGAGTTTGTCGTCGAGTTGAAGTTCTTTCATTAGAATAATGAGAGATTCATCGGATAAGCATTTCTTGAGATTAGAAACGTGGAAAGTATTATGGATACTACTAAGCTTTTTAGGAAGCTCTAGTTTGTACGCCACTGGGTCAATTCGTTCAAGAATTTTAAATGGTCTAATGTATCGGAGATTAAGCTTTCCTCGTTTTCCGAATCAAAAGATATATTTGCGAGGTGATGCTTTCACGATTTCCAACTTGAAGTTCTAAAGGCTTTCGCCTCATATTGGCATAACTTCTTTGTCGATGCAGCTTGCAAGTGTTGATGAATTTGCATGATCTTTTCAGTAGTTTCTTGAATTATTTCTGGTCCTGAGATTTAGCTGAATGCCGGAGTGATGTCAAGAAATGATTATGAATTGTAAGAGAGTTGCAAATCATGTTGGATATAAATTTTGGAAATGAATTGTTATTGACCTTGATACTTATCGTATGTAAGGTAATTATGTAATAAGGTATTTATTTATTCTAACGGATTTGTAAGAAACTTGTTTTGTACGATTGTCATACTTAAGCCTTCTTTCATTTATAATTTGTCATTTACCACTGAGCGTCCAATCCTTGTCCATTGAGAATTTATAAAGTTCATTGTTCTGAGGTTTATTAATTTCCTTATTCATATGAAGATTCTATTATTTTAGGTCCTAATTATTTCTAATAAGATGATTATAAAATCATCCTATTTAAGCATTAAAAACTTGAGTATCATAACGGGGTATTAGGTAGAAGATAAAACTATGAGAAGGATAATGAGACATTAAATCACACGATACCGATCCAGAAATCACATTTGGAGAATTCGGCATACAATTCCTCCCTTCTGAGTAATTTCAAAATTATTCTCAGATGTTCTGCGTGTTCTTCTTTGTTATAAGAGTAGATAAGAATATCATTGATGAACACTATTATGAATTTGTCTAAGTATGGTTTACACACCTGATTCATGAGATCCATGAATATGGTAGGCGTGTTAATTAAACCAAATTACTTGAATTTTATAGTGTCCGTATCTCGTTCTGAAAGCAGTCTTAGGAATATCTTCATTCCTTACTCTCAATTTATGATAGTCTGATCTTAAGTCGATTTTTGAGTAAACGCTTGAACCTTGAAGTTGATCGAATAAGTCATTGATTCTGGGTGATAGGTAAGTTTATTCAACTCCCGGTGATTGATATATATTCTGAAGGATAAGAAGAAAAACGGATATCCTGGATATATACCTTTCGGTTTTTATACAGGATATAAGATTTAGTCGGGTTTTGTTTTGGTCACTTCGAGTGATCAAAGTTTTACCGTTGATAGGAATGTGGATGACTTTCTTGTCGCAGAAAATGTTGGCATGATACTTGGATAATTAATCCATACCAATGATGATGCTGAAATAAGATTAATTTTGAAAGGTAGGTTTTACAAAGTCAGAAGGAGACCCTAGATAACGGCACTATGAAATAGTGAGGTATAAAATAGAATTGTATTATTTCGTGAACAAATTGCCTTTATACTTTTCATAGTTAAGATTTGACAAGTGTTTTTATTTATACCACACACCCTGTGGTTAGGTTCTAACATAGCTATAACTAGGATCTAATCTAGTAATTCGAGGGTCCTTTGGTTCTGCAGTTCCTAGTTTGATGACCTATCTTGTTGCAAATCTGACACTTGACAGTGCAAACTCCTGTGTGATGCAGGGTGTATCTTGTACATAATAGTTTCTTGTCTTCTATTTTGCTGGTGGTGGTTGTGATTGTTGTGGTTATTTTGATAGTTGTTGTTGTTGCGATTGTTGGAGTGGTTATTGTTGTTGCGGTCAATGGGGGTAGTTGTTGTTGTTGTTGTCGGTGGTGTTTCTTTTATCATCAAACTTTCGTTTATGGTTATTGGTTTCTTGTACAAAATTATGTTTCATTACATGCTTTATTAACTTCTGGGTCATGGTAATGGCTTCTTCCATTTTCCTAATCTCGGTTTGAGGACAATACTTTTCTATCAAGAGTCTTTTAAATTCAGACACCTATGTTAATCTTATAGGCTTCTCAACTTTACCAATAAGACTAGGTAAATGAATTCCACCAAAAACAAAGCTTTCCTTAGTGAGCGGACTAACAACAAATCTCACATCACTTGTTTCCTCTCTGCACAAGTTTGGTCTACGAGAAAAGGTACACGATACAGGTCCGTTTAAACCTAGCGAATGAGAACCAACAGCTCCGTCCGTACCATTGAAGTCTAGACAAGTTTGGCGTAACTTGTTAAACTTCTCTGTAAGCGCATTTCCTTGCTACAGGAGTTTTTCTTGGTTTAGAGTTGGGATTGTTTGTACTTGCCATATTGGCACAGCTTGTGCTTCCAGAACTGTGGCAACGCTATGAGCAACTAGTTTCTCGATGGTACACAATGAGTCAGAACTGGTTGCTTCAAAGTTGACATCCTTTTCTTGGGAGGCATTCTATCAACATAGAGATAACAAACACGTAATAAAGAAATCCATATAATGATAGACATATCATAAGTCATTGTATCAAAATTTAAAATATTCATACTTAGGATATTGACATACATTCGTGTGTGAGTCATTCTAAGAGAGAAATACATATTCACTTGATATTACATGATAGGATATAACTATGAATTTTGAATTAAGATTCTTTCATGATATGAACGTTCAAAACAAGCCATTTGATCTTATCTAGATTCCTCGAGATTAAGTTCACTTTCAGTCAGTCGAAGTATGATTTTATAATAGTATCTAACTCTACATAGATAAACTCCATTGAAGGGATAGATCGGGTTGGTGTCCTATGTTAAACGATAATGAATGATGGAGATAACAAGAAATGACAATATATGAGACAATTGAAACGGTAGAGGTAAAATGGAATTTCAACTTTATTTATAGATAAACTTATCTACATAACCTAAGGATCTGACAGGGTGTTCCTACTCCTACGTGTCCTTGGGGGAGACAAAAAGCGATAAAATAAGGTTTTCCGAGTCTAGTAGTTGGCTTGAATTTTATGAAGGGGTGTTTCCATAAAATTCTTACAAATAGTAGTGTGGATTGGGGGGGCCGATCTTGATATCTCAATGGTCATGGGGGGGGGAGGGGGGGGGGGGGGGTTCTACAAGGTCGAGAAGAAAAATCCTAAAGCGAGGGGGACAAAAGAAATCTTATCGTGTCTGGGGGTCGTGTCGCCGTCATCTTGCTTCAGAGCGGCTTGTCTTAAGTATTTGGTTTTGGCACTTATATCCAAAATTACCGGGGTTGGGCATGATTATCCAATCATTAACAAATCATTGGACTTGCATTTCTTAATGACAGTGTTAAGAAAAGGGTTGCATGCTAGGGGGAGGTAATGGTCAGAATGGCTTTCAGTTTAGATTCTCATAGGTGTCTTACGTGCATGGCAGTCTTAGATGAGGAGGTTTTCCCTAGGGGATGGGTCAGTGGGGGGGGGATAGTCGTAGGGGGGGGGGAGGGTGTAGGGATAGGAGGATGGGAGGGCAGTGGTTGGGGAAGGGGGGGCGGGACTGGAGTGCTTAGGTGCTGAGGAATACAGGCTTGCACTTTCCGAGATGGGAATTAAATAACGTTAGTTAAAGAAGTGATTGAAGTAATACCCCAGATTAGCTTCCGCTGCTATATGTAAAAATGGGGGTGTTACAGATTTGGTATCAAGAGCCTACGTTATAGAGAACAAGGTTGAAACCTTAACTATAACTACTTTTCTTTTTCCATCCAAGAAAGTCCTCCGTGCCGCTATATCTTCTGGAATGGTATGTAAAGATACATAACTATTATACTATTATATAAATAACTTATATTATACTGGATTGTTACAGTCATGTCTTCGTCCCCTCGTTCTACTATCACTTCATCTGAGTTCGATATGGAAAATGCTTTTTCCACTATGAATATTCATAACTATACTTCAGCTTCGTCAGCTACATCGGGAAGCACTTCTTTTAACTCTTCAGAAGATTCTAGGGATGGTATGATCCCGCCAACATTCTCACTTTTCTATAATAATCCGTATTTGAAGAACGTACAAGCATTTTATGCTAAAGAATCACCTATTCCACCACCAGATCCTATTACTCCACCAGCTATTTTAACTCCATCTCCGATATTACCACCTTCACTACTGTTTAATCCTCGATATTTCTTGTTCCTAAAGAATTATTACCACCTAAGAAGCAAATTCATCCCCCATCTTCTTCTTTAACTACGTTATTTAATTCATCTCGGAAGCAAGCCTGTATCCTAGCATCACCATCAGTCTCAACTTATACTCCTATCTCACCTTAGATATATGAATTAGGGAAAACCTCTATTAAGATGCATGCAGAACACCATGAGAAACAAACTGAAAGCATTCTGAATTACTTAGAAGAACCATCTTTTCACTATATTGAGAAAATGAAAGAAAGATTTGTTAATGATTGGATAATCATGCCAAGGTATTTTGATAAAGTGAAAACCAAACTTAAGGAAGCCCGCTACAGAAGAAGCATATGGGACAGAGAGACAAGATTTCTTTTGTTCGCTTTAGGATTTCTGATTTAGAAATAACCCTTGAGGATATCCAAGATCGCCATCAACTATATATGAAGAATCTTATGGAACACACTTCATAAACTCCAAGACTACTAGATCGAAACCTTATCCTTATCATTTTTTTATCTAAGGACACGTAGTATAAGTAGCAACACCTGTCAGATCTTAGGTTATGTAAGATAAGTTATCTATAAATAAAGTTGAAATTCCATTTTACCTTACCGTTTCAATATCATATATGTCATTTCTTGTTATCTCCATCTTCATCATCAATTAACTAGGCCACCACCCGATTATCCCTTCAATGAGTTTATCTATGCAGAGTTAGATAACTCATTATAAATCATACTACGACCACTGGAAAGTGAACTAATCCCGAGGAATCTAATAAGTCAAATGCTTGTTTGAACGTTCATATCTGAAGATCTTAAATTCCAAAACTTCCTGTTATATCCTACAATGTAATATCAAGGAATATGTATTTCTTGTTAGAACTCACACAATGATATTCAATATCACTAAGTATGAAAATTTTAATTTTTATACAATGACTTGCGATATGACTATCATTATATGGATTCTTATTACGTGTTATCTTATGTTGATAGAATGCCTCCCAAAAGGATGTCAACATCTGAAGCACCAGTCCTGACTCATGCTACCATCGAGAAACTAGTTGCTCATAGCGTTGCCACAGTTCTGGAAGCACAAGCTGCAATAATGGCAAGTACAAACAATCCCAACTCTAAACCAAGAAAAACTCCTGTAGCAAGGAAATGCGCTTACAAGAAGTTTACAAGTTACCAACTTTTCTACTTCAATGGTACGGACGGAGCTGTTGGTCTTATTCGCTAGTTTAAACGGACTGAATCGATATTTTCTTGTAGCAAATGTGCCGAGAAGAACAAAGTGAGATTTACTGTTAGTACCCTCACTAGGGAAGCTTTGTTCTGGTGGAATTCCTTTACCTAGTCTATTGGAATAGAAGAAGCTTATAAGATCACTTGGTCTGAATTTCAAAGACTCTTGTTAGAAAAGTATTGTCCTCAAACCGAGATTAGGAAAATGGAAGAAGCCATTACCATGACCCAAAAGTTAATAAAGCATGTAATGAAACACAATTCTGTACAAGAAACCAATAACCATAAACGAAAGTTTGATGATAAAAGAAACACCACCGACAACAACAACAACAACTACCCCAATGACCGCAACAACAATAACCACTCCAACAATCGCAACAACAACAACTATCAAAATAACCACAACAATCACAACCACCACCAACAGAATAGAAGACAAGAAACTATTAGTACTTATCCTGCCAAAGGATACCATGGATACCTTCCCTTGTGTACAAGATGCACCCTGCATCATACAGGAGTTTGCACTGTCAAGTGTCAGATTTGCAACAAGATAGGTCATCAAACTAGGAACTGCAGAACCAAAGGACCCTCGAATTACTAGATTAGATCCTAGTTATAGCTATGTTAGAACCTAACCACAGGGTGTGTGGTATAAATAAAAACACTTGTCAAATCTTGACTATGTAAAGTATAAAGGCAAGTTGTTCACGATATAATACAATTCTGTTTTATACCTCACTATTTCATAGTACCGTTATCTAGGGTCGCCTTCTGACTTTGTAAAACCTACCTTTCAAAATTAATCTTATTTCAGCATCATCATTGGTATGGATTAATTATCCAAGTATCATGCCAACATTTTCTGCGACAAGAAAGTCATCCACATTCCTATCAACGGTAAAACTTTGATCACTCGAAGTGACCAAAACAAAACCCGACTAAATCTTATATCCTGTATAAAAACCGAAAGGTATATATCCAGGATATCCGTTTTTCTTCTTATCCTTCAGAATATATATCAATCACCGGGAGTTGAATAAACTTACCTATCACCCAGAATCAATGACTTATTCGATCAACTTCAAGGTTCAAGCGTTTACTCAAAAATCGACTTAAGATCAGACTATCATAAATTGAGAGTAAGGAATGAAGATATTCCTAAGACTGCTTTCAGAACGAGATACGGACACTATAAAATTCAAGTAATTTGGTTTAATTAACACGCCTACCATATTCATGGATCTCATGAATCAGGTGTGTAAACCATACTTAGACAAATTCATAATAGTGTTCATCAATGATATTCTTATCTACTCTTATAACAAAGAAGAACACGCAGAACATCTGAGAATAATTTTGAAATTACTCAGAAGGGAGGAATTGTATGCCGAATTCTCCAAATGTGATTTCTGGATCGGTATCGTGTGATTTAATGTCTCATTATCCTTCTCATAGTTTTATCTTCTACCTAATACCGTTTTGATATCATGTTTTATGCTTAAATAGGATGATTTATAATCATCTTATTGAAATGAATTAGGACGCTTCTTCATTTGAATAAGGAAATTATAAACCTCCGAACTATGAATTTATAAATTCTCAATTACAAGGATTGGGACGCCTCTGTTTGTAAATGACAAATTATAAATGAGTGGGCTTAAGTATGGCATTCGTACAAACAAGTTTCTTTCAAATCCGTTTGTACAAATAAATTCCTTATTATCATTATTACCTTCATACGGTTAAGTATCTAGTCATCATCTGTTCATTTCCAAAATTTATATCCAACATGATTTGCAACTCTCTTACAATTCATAATCATTTCTTGACATCACTCCGGCATTCAGCTAAATCTCGGGACCAGAAATAATTCAAGAAACTACTGAAAAGATCGTGCAAATTCGTCAACACTTGCAAGCTGCATCGACAAAGAAGTTACGCCAATGTGAGGCGAAAGCCTTTAGAACTTCAAGTTGGCAATCGTGTTATGTTGAAAGCATCACCTCGCAAAGATATCTTTCGATTCGGAAAACGAGGAAAGCTTAATCCCCGATACATTGGACCATTCAAAATTCTTGAACGAATTGACCCAGTGGCGTACAAACTAGAGCTTCCTAAAAAGCTTAGTAGTATCCACATTTCTAATCTCAAGAAATGCTTATCCGATGAATCTTTCATCATTCCAATAAAAGAACTTTAACTCGACGACAAACTCAACTTTGTAGAAGGACCAGTGGAAATTATGGATCGTGAAATCAAGCAACTTAAGCGAAGTCGTATTCCTATAATCAAAGTGCGATGAAACTCTAAAAGTGCGACCAGAGTTTACATGGGAACGCGAAGATAAAATTCGTGCTAAATATCCTCATCTGTTTTCAATCATCTCTTCGAAATTCAATTAAATCTCGGGACGAGATTTCTGTAAGGATGGGGGACTATAACAACCCGTAATTTTCATAAATGTAAATATCCATCTATTAAGTTAGATGATGTACAATCTATCAATTATATATGAACTCACCTTTTTCAGGGAAATTTTTCGCTTTATTACATTACTTACTTTGCCAATATCTCGATGTACAACATTTCTTGCATAACTAAAGTTAACGGGCTCAGGCAACCTACATATGGCAATCCTATCTTCATATATGTCAAGCAATCATCATAATATATCAAGTCAATATCATAATATCATTTTTACAAAGTACATTATTCCTATAATGTACCATTCGCAACGTTATATCAAAACGGGCTTTAAACCGTTATCGTATGCCTTTAAACCCTAATTCCATGAAGGGTTAACATCTAAAATGAATGCACAAGCTACTAAAGCATATGTATAAGTAATATAACATCTCATCCCATAGCCTCTCCACATCACCCTATAGCTCCCACACATGTCCTCACCTGGTCTCTTAGCATCCTTAGTCACCAAGTTCCAAAATTACTATAAATAGGGGTGTTATACCTCCATTTCAAATCATCCCCCACTTCCTCCTCTATAACCAATCATAGCAGCAATCCTTTGCTCTAATAATATCCTAAGAGATCCTAAGAAGTCTCAAGAACAGAAGTGAAGCAAAAGAAACCAAGAAAAGAAGCCCCGGAGTCGTTATTCTAGGCGTACGAAGCTAAAAGTCCTGTTTCACCCATTTCTATAACGCTATAAGCTCATGACCTGGTTCTTAAGCTTATATTCGTATTCATACCCTATATTTTTGATAGATCATGCTAAAACATCATAATATAAAGCTTTGAAACTCAAAAACTTATGAGTTATACCTTTTTTATCAAAAAATAGTACACCCAAAACCCTATTTCATCGTTTTTGCTTTAATCTATAGTAAGCTTGTAAACATATTGCTTATAATCTATCCACAATAAGCTTAACTACAGAAAATAAGTGCTTGATAAGTCATGAAATAAATTTGAGCTTATATCCCGAGCGTTTTCATTTTTAAAACCCTTATATGACACGTTTTGCTTCCTTGCTTAACGAATCGATAATTTAAAACCTTGCGATGTGTTAAATCTTCTTATTTTATGTTTATTATAAAACTTATAAATGTGTCTTTGAAATGTTAAATATGCTTGCTTGGCAATTTGGACATGTTTGCAAATTATTATCCATGCAAGGGGTATATATCGGAACTTTTAGAACTATATAACTAAAAGGATAAAAAGTGTCATTTTATCAGAGTTATTACTACGAGGGTCTATTTAGGTCACTTTTTAAAGTACAGGGTTACTTGGTATACTCTTTTAAAACATGAGGGACCAAAGTCGTAAAAGTGCAAACTCCAAGGGTATATTCTGCACTTTCAAACTCAAGGGTCTAAAATGTAACATTTTGAAAAAGTATAAAAACACATTAAAAACATTACCAGACATAACTTTAATTAACGCTTGACGTGCTTAACATTTCCAGATATTGAATAAAATGCTTAAAACTGCTTATGTTATAACTATTATATCATTCATCATCGATATGCTTTCAAAAATCATGTCCCAGATTTATATCATACCACAATATTAGGGAGCTTCATATTAAGGAGTTTCATCTTGGTATTTACATTCATGACTTGAGTTGTTGGGTTTACGATTTAAAGTGCCCTACTTCCTCAAACGTTTACTGAATGACTTCTGAATTATGATGGCCCGAACGGTGTTATGATAATTTTAATATCAAAACCGACATCGATGTAAAATCTTACATATTCAATCAAACTAAGACTTGACATATATTACCCTAGGTTGCCCGTGACGAAGCCGTTACTATTCATTTCATATACATTTGCTTTCAATGTCTCCTAATAATGTTCAGGTGTAGTTCTAGCCTGCATTTCAATCTTTTTATAAACCCGCGAGGGGGATACATGCTATAAACATGAATGCAATTATTTCTGTATGCTATTTCATTTTATTTATTGCCTAGTAAACTGCTGGCCTTTAAGTCCCCATAATCATTGAACAGTTTAAAATTACGTCGTAGTAAGGCGTATGATGTGAAATCATCTATTTGGGGCTGGGACTCTCGTTGGTGTACCCAGTTACGCTGTACCCCAATTGCACATCATTAGAAATCAGCGAGGTATTTTGGCAAAGGTAACCCGCAGGGCTATAACGGTAATCACATACCCTAAGGCTTTCGGATTCTGAGCTAATGGCAATATAAATTATGTTTTCAATACGGTGTATTTCAACGTACCTGAATAATCGCATTTTGCATTCAATTATGTATTACTTAAACCTATGGATTTCACTCAACCTTTGTGTTGACTTTTTAGCATGTTTTATCTCAGGTAACTAATGGCACGGAGTGGCGAGGACATGACGATGGAAAAATCGTTATCATTCAAACTTTATTGTATAGATTTTGGGAACCTCTCGTTTGTAAAAACTCTAAAGAAATAATGAATGATAACTTATTTTTAAAAACGACTCTTTTTGATTCGATTTCTATGATTATGACTGTTGTACCTTGAAGTAATACCCCAGATTAGCTTCCGCTGCTATATGTAAAAATGGGGGTGTTACACTTCAGCAAGCATTAGGGTCTCTTCTGAGCCAGGAATCACAATTGCACTCGTATTCTTGATTACATTACCATCATAAAGATTTGGTTCCAACTGCTAAGCTTTCTTCAGATAATAAGGATTTTAAAAATCTAGAGCTTGTTTGGTGGTGTGAACATAGAAAAACCGAGGTTTCGTCAACATGTGAACAGTTTGTGCAGATTGATCTCTTTTAAAAACAATATTATCTAACTGTTTGATTCTCTTTTCTAAGGCAATGTCTCTATCTATGTTCCTAGATTCTTCTTTTTTAAAATCATTTTTGAGAAGAGTAACTATTTGCATTAAAGATTCATTTTCTTTTAAATGTTCAGAAAGAGTTTGTTTAAGACGATCAATCTCTACAGACTGTGCACATGAATCTGAAACGTTATCATTACTTCTTAAATCAACATTTTGTCCTTTTTTCAAAACTTTAACTTGTTCCTTATATCTTTCAAGCTCAGCATTTAAAGTATCATTGACACTTTTATTGTCCAGATTTATCTTGGTACAATTAACTACTTGGGTTTTTAGTTGTTCAATCACAGATAATATCAGTGCATCTTGTTGTGCAGAAGAGTTAGAATTCTGAACAGCTGCCTGTTGTGATTCAATCAAATACTGAGAATAAGGAATGATATTGCTATCACTGGTTATTTCAGTCTCTGAATGTGTCACAACATTTGATTATTCAGAAGACGGCATCGCTTGCACAGCTTGATTAAGCATATTATTATTCACATTATCATGATTGTGTACCTCAGCAAGATCATCTGAACCATAATGAGATAAATTCGCCATGAGAGCAACTTTGGCAGTGTTGAGTTCATCACAATCAGAGTCATATGCATCCAAATCATCAGCTTGATAAGCAGCATTGTGAGTAATGACCGTCTGTGTGGCTTGACCTTCTGGAATTCCTGGATCTGCAAAAATGCTAGTTCCTCCTCATGTAGAATTTGTCCACTTGCTTGAGCTTGTACCAATAAAACTTTATCCTTAAACCATGAATCATCCCGTTTCCTCTTTGGTTTAGTGCATTGTTTGGACATGTGGCCTTCCCCTTTGCAGTTGTAACAAATGACAGTCCTTTGTTTCCTAGAATTGCTTCGACTTGCTCTTGGAGTGTAAGTCCTTGAAGTACCCGCATCTAAAGAAGTTTATCTACCCTGAATTGGTTGTAAGGTTACTCTTCCATTATTAATGGTAGCTTGTTTCCTAGGGTTTGACGAATTCCTCAGCTGGTTATTAGTAATGAGATAGCGGGAAGTGACAACAGCAGTCAAGAAAGACATCATGTGATTGATGGCATCAATGGATATCAATTTCTGGAAACATGGAACAATTTTAGACCGAGTTGGTTGGAAAATTTAGGTTGTTGGTTAACTGAGGGAGCATATTCCACTTGAGGGATGGATGGTGATGGAGAATAAACGTTATAGTGAATTGATGATTGATAATCATTAGATGGGTAAGTGATTGAAAGAGGTGTTGATGATTGATGAGTTGAGTATTGTTGAGATTGATAAGGTGATCCATACTGTGGAGACTGATATGGTGAAACTTGAGGTTGAAATTGAGTGTTTTGGTATGAGTTTTGATGAGTTTGATAAGGAGACTAGATCATCTGATGGGTTGCAACCAAAGCAAGCGGATCTGAGTTGCGTTCATGCATTAAACGAACCTCATTTGCATGAAATTCATGTTTTCCCAAGTAGGCTGAAGATGATCAAAGGTTTGTGTGTATGCAAATCAAGAAACAGGTTTGACATCTGTCACCGAATTTGTCACTCAGGAGGAAGAGTATTCAAAAACTTGGTGTTCACTTGAAATTGTTCCAGTTTCATATTGTAGATGTTAATGTCATTTAGTAGCAGTGAAAATCTCAAGTAGAAATCATGTAGTGTTTCCCCCTTCTTATAAGCAAACTTATCGAATTCATCATAAAGCTTACACTCTCTTTCTTGTTTTATCAATGAAGTTTCTCTGCATGGAAGTTGTTTCTTCTTCCTAAAGTTCCTTGGCGACTCGTAGGATTGCTAACAAGTGCATAGACCTCAGGTGGTAATCCTTGGAGAATGATATTTGTTTCTTTGACATCACAATCAGCTTGAATTGCTTCTATGGCGGATAACTCAGAATATTTCTTTGGTCTTGTCACTCCATTCTCCTTAATTGTAGGCCAGATGAGTGGACCATTTTTCAACGGATTCATGTATCATTCGTCCATGTTTTCTATTAATCATGTATAGCTCCATTTTGCTTTTCCAAGAGTCATACATATCTTTTTCCAACATAGGTGGACGATTGTCAGCACCCGAAAGAATCGCTTTGTCAGCAAGAGTCTTCATTGAGAAATTTGTATGTTGAAAGATTACTGTTTGATCGAGCGGTGATAGAAAGTAATTGTGTTTTTGGGTGTTGTCTTTTGTGTGTATTAGGTCTTGAAACTACACGGGATTTTACAATTATTGACAAAACCGGGAAAACAGTTTAGTTTTAAGTTTATGTTGCAAATTCGGTTAATTAAGCAAATTGCGAATTCGGGTGTTACTAAGAAAGCAGCGAATTCGGGTGTTACTTAGAAACTGCAAATTCGGGTGTTACTGAAAATTGCCAATTCGGGTGATACTGAGAAAACTGTGAATTCGGGTGTTACTGAAAATTGCCAATTTGGGTGATACTGCGAATTCGGGTGCTTCTGAAAATTGCCAATTCGGGTACTTAAGCAAAACTGCAATTTCGGGTGATTAAGCAAAACTACGAATTTGGGTAACACTAAATTGCCAATTCGGATACTTAAGCAAAACCTGCTAATTCGGATACCACTAGAGTTGCGAATTCGGGTACAACACAAAATTGCTAATTCGGGTACCACTAGAGTTGCGAATTCGGATGCAACTAAAAACTGCAAATTCGTGTAACACACGGACGAAACTCAAAATCTTTAAAACACAAAAAGACACCTTTTTGATTGTTTTTTCCCAAAATTTCTTGTACAACTAGTATTCTTAAACCTATTGGTACCTTAAAAAATGACAACTTTTTGATTTTTAAGCCAAAAAATTCAAAATCAAGATTTGTACTTTATAAGGTTTTTTGAAAACAAAAGATGAACAAAAATTATACATACGAAGTAAAAGGAAAAACCAACGAACCAAAAAGAAAACAAACACAAAACTAAACAAATCACTCCATGGCTCTTGATACCAATTGTAGAATACATGTAATCTTTGATATATGAACCAAGAACTAGAGAGAGAAAGTGGAAGGAAGGATGTATTTTCTAGTGAGAGAAAGTAAAGAACATGAAATGCATTAAGTGAAAATGAAACATACAACCAACCAACCAACCAACCAACTAACCAACCAACACCCTCTCCAAGGCATGAAGAGGGTATTTATACTCCAAATGTGGCCGGCCATGGGCCTTGTAAGGCTTTCCATGGGCCTTTGGGCCATATTATCTTATAAACAAAACATTGACTAACTACGGGCTTTGACTAGTTAATATTGGAAGTGACCGAGACTTTTCTTGTTCCTAACAGTTTTCTCACAACGTTGGTTGTTATTGAAAATAGTCCTTTATTTTGGTACAAATTACTCAATTTAATGATGACGAATTAATATCCATAAAAATATTATTTTCTCACAGCGTTGGTTTATTTTGAAAACAATATCTTATAAAAGTATTAATTACTAGATTTGATGTTTGACTATTTCTCTGGCTTTTGCCCTTTGAAATAATCAAATAAGAAATATAAATAACCCAAAGATTATTAATCAACAAATCTCTTTTTAATCCACACTTAAGTCACTAATCACAAACACTTGACAAGCATATATAAATTTACTCGCTAAACATGGCAAAAAACGAACAAGTAATAAAAGACATTTTAAGCAAAATTAAACTATATCTACTAAAATGGAAATGAGAAAGAAAGTAGAACCTGAGTGATGAACCGATAACGAAATAGAACCGCCCAATTACATAAACTAAGTAAGCTATCTAGTTTATTTCTCTATTAGCTTTTATTTTACTAAATAAGTAATAAAGTATTTAAACTTTATTAGTTATAAGCTTAATAAAAACTTAATAAAGCTATAAGCTAGAAAAATCAAACTAGCTTATGAACCCTTAAGCTCCTCGCCAAAGTGTAGAATTGAACCAACATAAGACAAGAAGGGTTAAACAATTTAATATATTACAAAAACTTCCAAATCTAATTAAGCTAAACTTATATTTTTGTATTATAAAATTTATTTAAAAAAAACTTTCCATAAAATCAAAAATTGTAAACTGCCTTATCTGAACCAATTAAGCACAAATGCCCCCACTGACTTAAACTAATTACCGAATAGTATAAAACCTGAATTCAAAACTGATAAGCCACAATAAGCAGTAACCAAACCAAATAAGCTAATACATGAACAACCCCGAATCAGCCTACCTGGGGAATGAACTACTCGAACCAAAACCGAAACAATAAACTGCAACCTAAGGATGAAAACAAGCCAACCGATTTAACAAAACGAACTAAATCTAATCTACCATTTAAACTACCAAAATAAGCTCAACACCAACTTAAACAAACTGAATCCAAACTACCTGGTACCATCGAAATAAGCTACTAGAAGGTCATTAGAAACAAAAACAAACCTGGGAAAACATATTTAAAACCTTCAATTCATAAACCTTATCCCAAAATCATACTAGCAACAAATCAAACGGATCATACAAAGATTATAATAAATCTATTACATTCAATCCGAAATAAAAAAAATACATGTAAGAAATTAACTATGCTACTCCTATACTATTGCTACTCTACTCTATTCTATGAATGTAAAAAAACGAAAAATAAAGAAAGAAAATGAAAAACTAAGATATGAAGGATAAGATAATAATGAGATCCCTAAATGTTATACCCGTTATCTCTTATAGGAGCGTTAGATTACTTCTCTCCAATAGGATTTGGGCCATGTCCCATTTTGCACATCTATTTTGGGCTAACATAATGACGCAACTCCATTTAGTATCATCTTGGGCTGGGCTTTAAGTTGCACTTATATTTGTTGGGCTAATATTAGAAGTTAATTTTGTTGGGCCTCCATTTCAGTTGGGATTGGATTTGCATATTAATAAGTATGGGTCGGTCTGACCCATATAAATGGTGTTGGGCCAGCCCAATAAGAGACGAGGGCACCGTCGGACTCGTAATCTTGTGCTCTATCCAATGGCATGCTCGGGGAATTTTTCTGACTTCGTCTTGATCTCGAAAAACGTGTAAACGTCTTCAAATCTTAACCGAAAATCTCCATTTTTGCTTCGTTTTCAATTCGTTGTACCTGCAAAACATAACAACACAAAACAAACATATTTGCAATATAATTAAGCATATTTTAGTTTTATTAGTCCATTAAGAAGGTTCAAAAATTATTTATTTTGAAAGCACCCCTGTTTTAACCACTTTATTCAATAATAGATAAAAATTAAATAAAATTATTTAAAAAGCTTTAAGAACGGGTGTAACCTTTGCCCTTTTTGCGTTCTGAGTATTTTATTTATAGTCCTTTGACTATTTGACTTTCGTTAGTTTATTCAGATTATGTACCGTGTTGTCGGTGGTGATTTTGTTGAGAATTGTGGTAATGTATGGTTATTTGTGAATAATATTCCTTTTTAGAGGTTATTATTATGTTATTTGTATTCCGGGTGGTTTGATCCGTGAATTTTGAGAAATGCCAAAA
Source organism: Tanacetum coccineum (assembly GCA_026074375.1). NCBI lineage: Eukaryota > Viridiplantae > Streptophyta > Magnoliopsida > Asterales > Asteraceae > Tanacetum > Tanacetum coccineum. Next base: position 36,398 of record BQNB010015913.1, read on the forward strand.
AACGAGTCCTGACACGTCCGTTAATGTCCAAATGAGTTTTGAAGGGTTTAAAGTGAAAATATGTCGTGTAAATACTCTAGGTTAATGGAAAAGTATTTTTAAGGTGAATAAAAATGCTTTTTAACTTTGGGGTAAATTTTACGGTTGAGTTTTACGAGCTTTTAAGTGATTCCGACACGAAAAGAAAGACCCGAGACCCCATAGGATCCCATGGCCGGTCAAGATGGTCAAGAGGGACAAGGAGGCTTTTTTTAGCATGGTTGTCTAGAACTTGTACACTTATATTCTTCCACTAGCATTTCCATTCATTCTCATTTTCATTTTCAAAAAAATAACACACACTTGTGTGTGTGTGCTTTGTTCGTCCGCCACCTACACCACCACAAACACCATAAATTTTCCAACTTTGATCGAGAACGTGATATTCCGGGTTGATACGAGTATTTGGGTATTCATTTAAACAACGTTTGGGTTGTCCGGTTCGTGTCGAAATCTACATTTTTGAAGATTTTCTTGTAAGTTTTCAAATTTAAATTTTGTTTGTCCTTTTGGGTTTGTATTGATGCATAGATGTTAGTTGTACAAGTTGATCGTTGTGAAAATTGATTTTTGGAAACGAAACAGATGAAAAAGGGGTGTTTGGTTCATCAGATATAAAAAGGAAAAAAAGGGGTTTTGTAGTTTTGATATTATGGTCGTGATGGTTGAATAACATATGTTGCTAGATGGCTTATTTTTGATAATAGCTTGTATAGCTTATTTGGTGGGCTTTTCGAAGCTTGTTTTGGGCTTAAATGCCACGTCACCTTTCAAAATCACTAGGAAAGTGATTTTGACTATTTTTGTGATATGGTGTATGTTTGTGGACTATTTTTCTAGCTTATGGTGGTAACCAAATGCGATATGTAGCTTATTAGCTTATGGTTAAGCTTAATATATGTATTGTGGAGCTTATGGACTCACGACCCAATAAGCCTATTTAAGCTGTGGCTTAATGGTAAGGCTTATTGTGGTCCGGATTATTTTCTACTTATTAGTATGAGCTTATGTATATAAATGGACCTTGGTTTTGGACTTGTATCGTACTTTGAACTTATAAATATCTTAATGGACCCTTGTTGGGCCTTAAAGCCCAATAAGCAATATTTAGTCGTTATAAGAGTTTTGACGAACTTTTAAAAGTAAAAATGTATTTATGAAGTGATATTGAACGATATTTTGAGAAAAACGTTTTAGTAAACGTTAAAGATTGAGATTTTGGAATTTTGTCAAAAAGTGTCGAATTGGTAAAAAGTGTTGAAATTAAGGTTTGGAACCTTGAAAATGTTGTATGAACGTACGGGTCATGTCGAAATTTCGTAAAAAGTTTGTACTTAGAAATTTTTCCTAAAAACATGATTTTTAATTTTAAATAATAAAATATTATTTAATTATTTTATTTATTTATTTAATAAATTCACTAAAAGACAAAAAATATAATTTTTCTCGAAACTTCACAAATATGTTTATTATGAGTAAACGTTCCATTTTCAACCCTATTATAATTATTTTTACTGTGACTAAGGTTACCGAATGGACCTATCGAAATATATTTATAATTATTAATTATAAATATTTACTTATATTACTAATCTATTTTCTTTAAATAGTATAAGTATGTATTAGTAAGTAATGGGATTGATATGATTGTTGGGATATGTCGTTAACCATCACACCACTAAATTGTTATGAGTAATTGTACAACATGTCTAAACTCTATGCATCAAGCGTGAAGATTGTTTTGGGAATGAATGATTAAAATGGGACATTAACTGGACTAGGTCGTGTGCGGGCGTCGTTGAATTTGCTTGTGTAATTGAGATTTGGTTGCTAAAGACTTGCTTGAGGTGAGTTCTCGTAGCCCCACTTTTTACTGTTTTTCCGTTGGGGGAAAATGATACTCAAATGTGTTTTGAAATGTTTTGAATTGAATTGTACGAAATGTGGTTTTGTTTTTGGGACAAGATATGTGCTTATGAATGCTATGTGAATATTATGTGTTGCATGATTGTTTGGATCGGATGGGTACGCCTACCCAGTATTTGTGTGATTATTGGAGCGGACGGGTACGCCTACCCTAGTTTGTGTGTGGTCATGCCCTAATTTAGTGCTCCAGCTGGTATGCCCTTTAGGTGCGCGATGTGTCATTGTGTGGTGTATATTTTTATGATTCAAGTTTTAAATTTATATTTTGCCGACTAAACCAAAAACAACACTTTAACGGGTAGTGTACCTGGTCGGTAGTAGTTTCGTAGTAAGTAAGGTGTTGAACACTTAAAGTGAAGTTAAATCTATCAATTTAATTAATATCTTGGTTATCTAATCTATGTTAATTCTATTCTATTCTAAACCTATGTCAGTCCTAATCCTAATTCTAACGGGAAAAGGGGGTTTTCAGCCTGAGAGACTGGCACAGTTTGGTTGGTGACTACAATCAATTCAAGGTGCTTTAACCCACACAATCTTAAGACTTAGGCGTTACATCATCCTAAGACCTAGACACATTAATTCTGTCACAATTAAAGCATCCGCATAAAGCATCCTTATTCGCTTATTATAATCTATCTTAGGGATTAAAGCAATGGTGATCTTGTTAAACCCTGGCTCATAGAGACTTTACCTACTTACCGCTTAATGGTGATTTATACACTAGTAGTCCACTTGTCCAACTATCCAACGGAATCAGAACGTTATTTGTTGAATTATCTAGGTTCACCTTCTAGTCAACATGATCAATAAACCATTGGCAATATCCAATTACCTAGTTAAGCCGAAAGCGTATCCTAGACATAAATTTAGCAGGACAATATTTGTGATCCTATGATTCTAGATGTATAAATTACTATATGGAGAGCTATCCCAGACTCTAGATTACTTGGACGGTATCACTAGATCCAGTTGAATGATAGGTCGCATACAAAAGCGCGTAAACAAGTATAAATTGATAAACATAAACAAGCATTCAACGATAAATTAAGAAATCGAGATAAAAAAATACCAAACATTCAGATCTTCATAATAATGGCTAATACCCGAAGGTATTAGCCTTCAAACGTCATAATAAATACAAGAGCAATTATTTAGCTAAGGTAAACTAACCGAGTTAACGAATGATACCAAAAACTAAACGATTACTAAAGTATATGGAATTACATGATGTCACCTATGGAATTGATAGCGTTGCTCAACCTCTTCTGCTCTTTTTCTCCTCTAAAAATTGACTTTTATGGTTTAGGTATCGAGAATATGATTTAGCACACTTAAAACTCGTTTTTGAGTTTTGTATATATAGGGTCTGGAAGTCGGTTCGATACGGCATATCCAAGGGATTATATACGGGGTATTGGAGTTTCTTGAAGTAGGGACCACGTTTGATAACTTCCAGAATATTCACATACTATATCTTAAATATGACGTATTGAGTTCTTCTGGATACGGCATATTGATCTTCTTTCCTTTGTGGTATTTGGTGAGTGCAGGCACGGATACGCCGTATCTTCTTTAATGGATACGGCGTATTGGTTGTCAGAATCATTAATCTTTAAAATGTATTCGTTTAAGCTCCAGAATGCGCGCCTTTTGCTAATATTCACCAAGCACTCCATAATTACTGCAATTCTCAAATATAAAGGATTAAGTAACAATTCTTTGCAATAACTATACAAAATGGGTTAATAACATGGGATAAATGATGCTATAAAATAGACGTTATTTATGTCATCAAATATCCCCCCACTTGAATCCTACTTGTCCTCAAGTAGCCTTTAGAAGTTTATAAAAATGTATCCCTAAGGATATTTTCCGTTAAAGCATTTATTTGATCTATTACAAGTACACAACCAAACACCTCACGAAATAGGAAGATGAAAACACTCAAATCACTCAACTAATCTATGTGGTAACATGTAACTAATTCACTCAATTGCTCGGTCGTGACGAGTATTCTATCATAAGCTTGGCAAAGGTACACATCTCCGCCACTAAAGCTAAGGAGTAGAAAGTTTATAGAGGTAAATATAGGTTTTTGTATGAAAAGGCTTACGGTTGATCATTCTACAATCTTTCACCAGAAGTACCACTCCAACAAGGCAGCTGAAGCACACATACATGGCCGTAACGACGAAATAGACATGTGTGTTCGATCACATCCCCATTCGAATTTAACCAACGGTTAGGATGAAGAATGATATAGGGTAGGAACCTTCTAACTTTCACCAAAAGTCGTAAACCAACGAGGCATCTGAGACATGCATACATGGCCGTAACGATGGAATAGACATGTACGCTCGTACAAATCCTCATTCGCGTAAAACCAGCGGCTAATCATTAGGTGAGAGGGAAGTAAATTGTTGTTAAATAAAAATCAAGAAAAAAATAGATTAAGACTAAAGTACAAGTTGCTAGACACTTTTTCCCGACCGTTACCATGATAAAGACACAACTATTTACAATGTCTTGATCATAGATCAAGAACAACAACCTAAGTTGGCATTCTTATAACGGTCAACTTCCCAATCATCCCAAACTTTACATACTCTATGTTGATCCCACTTTAATGGATCTTTAATTCCTTAGCTTGTGTAAGGTTTAGTTATGCAAGATAAATCCAACACAACTATAGTAGAAACTTTGTTTGATAATACTAAAGATTATGCGGAATCTAATCTTTAATATAAGAAGAATTCTTCAATGAAACAGTAACACAAGAACACAATTTAATTCAACAATAAAAGCTTCAATATTATTATTCCAAATAATACAAATACTCTCCTAGTATTAGGGTTACAAAACCTTGAAGCTATGAACAACTCTATGAATGACTCGTTTTTGGTAATTGATACAGATAATGAATTTTATGCCCTAGGACCTCCTTTTATACACCAAAGAGGCTTAGTCAATTTACAATATATTCTTAAAACTTAGAATATTCTCAAAAATCTATTCTATAAATAACAATTCTTATCTCATAAGTAATCTTGATCTTTAAGCAATCTTTATCCTTTCTCTGATAAGTCTTTGATCTTTTCTCTGTCAGCATAAACTCTTCCAGCAGTTGTAATCTTTCAGCAGTAGTAACTTTTATACCAGCAGCATTAACTTTCAACACCAACAGTAGTAACTTTTGTACCAGCAACATTAACTGTGTACAAGCAGTATTAACTACTTAGAAAGTTTTCTTTAATCTTCACCAGTAGTACTAAGTTACACTAGCAGTAGTAACTAGTAGTAGTAACATACACTAGTAGTAGTAACTTACACTAGCAGTAATAATATACCCTAGCAGTAGTAACTTACACTAGCTGTAGAAACTAGCAGTACTAACTACTTAGCATATTTTTCATTAACATTACTAACAACACTAATTATGCTTAGCAGCAGTAACACAAACCTTAGTAGCAGTAACTCTAAGATCATCAACAAGTCTTTTAATCCCAACACTCTACAAGGTAAGTGGCGATATCAACCACTTTGTACAATATTTTACATCGTCGATTTGTATTAACGAATAATCAATCCTTCGTGTAATTCCTTCGGTTCTTGCTTTGCGAAACGATTATCTTCAAACTTTCCTTCTCTTTCTTTTTTTGTTGCAATTTTTCTCATTTTTTTCCTTTTTTTTGCAATATAACTATATACAAAACTCGGAGTAGTTTCACCATCTTCACGATCATAATAATTCTGGATAATTCCTTCGATAGTTTCTTCATTCATCGGGCTCACCATTAATTGTGATGGTAGTAAAATCACATGAGTTTTGACTATAATATACATTCCCATTTGCAATGTGCAAATTTCTAACCGCACCAAAGATAGAAAATGACACAAGACTCGAGAAATACAAACTTTACACTTTAAGCAACTAGAAACTGTAAATTAAACTTAATCTAACAGGGTAGGTTAAGGTGTAAGGGTGTAACGAAACAAATAATTGGTGTAGTTCCTAAAGGATTGGCTCTACGGGTTATTCTAGTAGATCTTCACTCTAAATCTGAGAGTCGAAAAAGGTTTAAACTGGAGGTTAACTAATCGGTGTAGTTAGTTAATAAACAACATGGATAGGCTTTTTGGGTGTAATCCTAAAAATTTACGAATGTAAACAAGTTACTCCAATTAAATCTATAATACTCATTATTGTGGTCTTGAATAACCAAACCAAGTTCTAAAGTCTACTACATCACCGACACACTCATATTTTGTGGAATTTGGGTAAACATTTAGAAATGGATTGGCTAAATTCTTACAATATCTAACAAGGGTTATTGTGTGCGGTTATGTATAAAGTAATTTTCACAAAAGTACGATTGAAATTTTTTTAAATTTGAGCATAATTTAAGCATTTTAATCTTTTTATGTGAAAAATAGGACAAGTGAACATTCTAATTCCATCCCCCCACTTGAATTATACAACGTCCTCGTTGTATAGATAAAATATTAAAAATACGATAATTTAAAAAGAATTAGAATGAGAAACTCCCCTGATATTTACTCGGTAGATTCTCCAATTTGCGTTTATGAGCAAGATTGTGTGTTGAACAGCCGTCTTGAAGTTTCAAGACTCCAACACTTTAAGATCTCCAGATTTGTAAATTCTCCACCAATATTCGTCGATATTTCTTTTACGAGGTCCTGTGTAAAATAGGAAAAAACGTGCATTCCTATCTTGGCATCTACGGTTAATTTAAACTAAACTAAACAAACTAAATATGAGTCAGTCTGGTGGATATGCTGTATCAGGTTAATGAATACGCCGTATTGCCAGAACTGACAATAATGTTTTTTAAAGTGCAATAAAAAATAAAGACTCATAACGTCCAGACAATCAATACGCCGTATGGTATGGAGCGGATACGCCGTATTGATGTCTGGGAAGACAGACTTGATAAAATTAAATAACAATCCGGGTTGTCTTTCGGGAAGCACTTTTGTTTACAGTAAAGTCTTTAAGTTAGACTTGTCTTCAGCTTTTCTTCACGTTGTATCATCATCCAATTCAACCACTTCTTTCTCTTCCGCATTAATATGTCCATCGTGATACTTTTTCAACCTTTGTCCATTGACTTTAAAACTGATTATGTTTTTATTGATAATTTCCACGGTTCCATATGGATGTACAATTTTCACCACATTCGGGCCGTACCACTTCGATTTAAGCTTACCTGGATGCATCTTAAATCTAGAGTTAAATAATAATACCTTGTCTCCTGCTTTGAAATCTTTATCCCCTCGAAGCCTAGAGTCATGCCATCTCTTAATTCGTTCTTTGTAGATCCGAGTGTTTTCATATGCTCCATCTCTTAACTCCATTAATTAATTAAGTTCCATGAAATGGTTTTTTGCAGCAGTTGTGAGATCCATATTACATTGTTTTAGTGCCTAAAATGCTTTATGTTTGATCTCCACAGGTTGGTGACAAGCTTTTCCATAAACCAATCTAAAGGGGGTGCATCCAGTAGGCGTTTTGTAGGCAGCTCTAAATGCCCATAATGCATCATCAAGCTTTTCTGACCAATTCTTTAGGTTATATCTAACTAATCTTTCCGGAATACGTTTTATAGCTATATTGGTCACTTCAATCTGTCCGTTTGTTTGAGGGTGATATGCAGTAGATAATATATGAGTCACACCGTATTTTTGCAAGGATTTTTCTAATTGAGAGTTACAAAAATGTGTCCCCCGATAACTAATTAAAGCTTTAGAAACTCCGAATCTTGCAAATAGCCTTCTTAAAAACTTAAATACAACGCGAGCATCATTTGTAGGAAGAGCTTGAGCTTCGACCCATTTTGAGACGTAATCTACTGCTACCAATATTTATTTATTCCCCTTTGAATTCGGAAAGGGCTCCGTAAAGTCTAGCCCCCATATGTCAAATACATCACATACCTGAATATTGTTTTGTGGCATCTCACTTCTTGATGATATGTTTCCTGATCTCTGACATGCATCGCATATCATCACATAATCTTTAGCATCTTTAAAGATGCTAGGCCAATAGAATCCAGATTCATAGACTTTCCTTCCAGTAATCGACGCACTATGATGTCCCACAGTCGGTCCAGAATGACAATGCGTCAAGATTTCAAGGATTTCATTCCCAGCAACACATCTTCTCATTACATTGTCCGAGCACAGCTTGAATGCATACGGTTCGTCCCAGAAATAATATTTAACTTGAGATAAAAATCTTCTTTTTTCAGGTGTCCAATTTGGAGGCACAATCTTTCCAACAATATAAATAACATAATCAGCATACCATGGTTCATCGTTATTGAGCTCGACTTTCAATATCATAAGATGCTCATCAGGAAATTCATCAGATATTTCCTCCTCTGTAAAGGTTCCCAAATCTGGGTTCTCAAGTCTCGACAAATGATATGCAGCTAAATTCTCTGCCCCTTTTTATCCTTAATCTCAATGTCAAATTCTTAGAGAAGTAGAACCACCTAATAAGCCTTGGTTTCGCGTCCTCTTTTCTGAACAAATACTTCAAGGCAGAATGATCAGTGTAGACTACAGTTTATGATAAGATAAGATATTGACGAAACTTATCAAAAGAGAAAACAACTGCAAGAAGTTCTTTTTCAGTGGTGGTATAATGTTCTTGGGCATTATTCAAAGTTTTGTTGGCATAATAAATTGGCTTGAATTTTCCATCAATTCGTTGCCCTAAAATAGCTCCAATAGCAAAGTCACTAGCATCACACATTAATTCAAAGGGTACATTCTAAACGGGAGATATTATGATAGGCGCAATGGTCAGTTTTTCTTTCAAAATGTTAAATGCCTTTTTGCAATCATCAAAAAAAATCAAACTTTACGTCTTTCATCAAAATCTGGGTCATTGGTTTAGAGATCATGGAGAAGTCTTTTATGAACCTTCGATAAAATCCAGCATGCCCCAGAAAACTTCTAACTCCTTTTATGTTAGTTGGGTATGGTAATTTAGCTATCACATTGATTTTGGCTCTATCAACTTCAATTCCAGCTCTAGAAATTTTATGTCCTAAAACTATCACTTCTTTTACCATAAAATGGCATTTTTCCCAATTTAGCACAAGGTTGGTTTCTTCACATCTAGCAAGCATTCTATCTAAATTAGCTAGACAACAATCAAAAGAGTTACCAAATACCGAGAAGTCGTCCATGAAAACTTACATAAAGTCTTCCACCATGTCGTGGAAGATTGCCGTCATGCATCTTTAAAAAGTGGCAGGAGCATTACATAATCCAAACGGCATTAGTCGGTAAGCGAAAGTCCCACAAGGACAGGTGAAGGTAGTCTTTTCTTGATCCTCCGGAGCTATTGGTATTTGGAAGAATCCTAAAAATCCATCAAGAAAACAGTAGTATTTATTTCCACATAAACGTTCTAACAATTGGTCAATTAAAGGAAGAGGAAAATGGTCTTTTCGAGTTGCATCATTAAGTTTACGGTAATCGATGCATACCCTCTATCCAGTAACTGTGTGAGAAGGGATTAATTCATTATTATCATTCAAAACTACAGTCATCCCTCCCCTTTTGGGCATAACTTGAATAGGACTAACACATGATCTGTCTGAAATTAGATAAATTAGCCTAAAATTAAGTAGCTTTACAATTTCATTTTTCACAACATCTTGGACTTTAGGATTTAGACGCCTTTGGGGTTGGATGACCAGTTTGTAGTCATTTTCCATCAAAATCTTGTGTGTACAGTATGACGGACTGATTCCTTTGATGTCTGACATTTTCCAAGAAATTGCTCATTTTTGTTACTCTAATACTCATAGAAGTGAAATTTTCTCTTTTTTGGACAATTCGGACGAGATAATAATGGGAAAGGATTTGTCTCCATGAAGGTATGCGTATTCTAAGTGTTGAGGCAAATTCTTCAACTCTGGTTTCTTCTCATCGATTTTGTTAGCACTGGCTGAATAAAGGTGTTCGCTTTTAACATCATCGCATTTTGTAGTTCCCTGCGTGACTAGATACGACGTATTGCCAAAGTCGATACGTCGTATTGAGTTTTTTGAATCAGAACCATCGTTTTCATTTCTGTTGGCAGATTCAGAGCATCCTAGGTCTGATTGATCAATTGATTTTTCCAGTCCCTTTGATAAAAATGAATCAGGCTCTTCATTTGCCAACAATTCCCGAGCTTCTTCGTTTTGTGTCGTCCAAATCATCAATACTATAACATTCATCATCTTCAGTGGTTGGTCTTTTAATTGATTGGTCTACGTCAAAGATTACTTCATCATCCCTCACTCTTAGTGTTATCTTCTTATTGAATACGTCAATCATAGCTCGAGCGGTCGCCAAAAATGGTCTTCCTTAAATTATAGGAACTCTTGAGTCTTTGGGCATATCTAGGATGACGAAATCTATGGGAAGGATGAATTTATCCACTTTAATGAGTACGTTTTTTATTATTCCTCTCAGGTATTAGATCGACCTATCTTCAAGTTCCAAACCCATTCTAGTAGCCTTTGGTTCTCCTAAACCAAGTTTCTTGTACATCGTGTATGGCATTAAGCTTATGCTAGCTCCTAGATCTGCTAATGCATTATTAATATGTAATTGGCCAATGTCACAAGGAATAGTAAAACTCCCTGGGTCTTTCTCCTTTAATGGAAGCTTGTTTAATAATATGGCAGAGCATCTTTCGTTCATAGTGATTTTGCAAGATTCTTCTAGTCTGGCCTTATTAGTTAGCAAATCTTTTAGAAATTTGGCATACTTTGGCATTTGAGCTAATGCTTCGATGAAAGGCAAATTGATGTGGAGTTGCTTTAGGTTTTCCAAAAACTTCTTCTATTGAGCCTCTTTTTTTTCTTTTCTCAATCTTCTGGGGAAAGGAACTGGTGGTGTTTGTACTTCATTTGATGGCTGAACAACAGGTTTACTAGTCATCTAAGGTTGATTATTAGTGAGGACTTTGTTTGATCCGACTGGCTTTTCAAGTTCTACTACTAGAGGTTCTTTTGGTACCACATTGGCGTTGTTATCATGAACATCTTGAGTCATAGTTTTTCCACCTCTAGTAGTTACTCCCTTAACATCGCAATCTATCATTGGAACGTTATTTATTACTTTTAAAAACTCTTGTACCCCAAATCTGAGCTCAATTAGTGAATTATTCCTTTCTTTAAACAAGAGCTCGTTGGTAGTTTGGAAGTCATAGATGAATGCCCTCATCTCCTCGTGTTCTTGTTTTTCTTCGTTAATGAACTTGTTTAACATCTCTTCCATTGTCAGGCTTCTTTCTGGGTAGATAAAATGATATGGACGGAGTCTAGATTCTGATCCTGAAAAGTAAGACATGATGCAAAGTAAAGCTATTCTAGAAAAATAGATTTGTAAAGAAAATAATCAATACGCCATATACAAAGAGGCGAATACGTCGTATAGCTGATCAGACTGGATACGCCGTATCTAATGGACGTAGATACGCTGTATCGTTCTATCGAGCAGAATAGGAAAATGATTAAAACAAACAATTAAATACGTAGAATAATACACTAATCTAAATTACACTACTCCTAAGGGTTAGATCTAATCTAATATTAAAAACCAAAATATCAAAAAAAATTAAGATTAATTTTCACTCCTCGGGAACGGCGCCAAAAACTTGATGTGTCGTTGTGTGGTGTATATTTTTATGATTCAAGTTTTAAATTTATATTTTGCTGACTAAACCAAAAATAACACTTTAACGGGCAGTGTACCCAGTCGGTAGTAGTTTCATAGTAAGTAGGGTGTCGAACACTTGACGCGAGGTTAAATCTATCAATTTAATTAATATCTTGGTTATCTAATCTATGTTAATTCTATTCTATTCTAAACCTATGTTAGTCCTAATCCTAATTCTAACGGGAAAAGGGGGTTTTCAGCCTAAGAGACTGGCACGGTTTGGTTGGTGACTACAATCAATTCAAGGAACTTTAACCCACGCAAGCTAATTAACAGAAGATAAAAGAGCGGTCAAGCTAAATATAAGAAAACTGTATTAACCATTATTAATCCGATTAGAAAGTTGGTTTGTTTATTAAGTGCAATGATTTCTTCTTTTGAGGCGATATATCATTCTTAAGACATAGGCATTACATCATCCTAAGACCTAGACACATTAATTCTGTCATAATTAAAGCTTCCGCTTAAAGCATCCTTATTCGCTGATTATAATCTATCTTAGGGATTAAAGCAATGGTGATCTTGTTGAACCCTAGCTCATAGAGACTTTACCCACTTACCGCTTAATGGCGATTTATACACTAGTAGTCCACTTGTCCAACTATCCAATGGAATCAAAACATTATTTGTTGAATTATATAGGTTCATCTTCTAGTCAACACGATCTATAAACCATTGGCAATATCCAACTAACTTGTTAAGCCAGAAGCGTATCCTAGACACAAATTTAGCAGGACAATATTTGTGATCCTATGATTCTAGATGTATAAATTACTATATGGAGAGCTATCCCAGACTCTAGATTACTTGGTTCGTATCACTAGATCCAGTTGAATGATAGGTCGCATACAAAAGCGCGTAAACAAGTATGAATTGATTAACAAAAACATTCAGATCTTCATAATAATGGCTAATACCCAAAGGTATTAGCCTTCAAACATCATAATAAATACAAGAGCAATTATTTAGCCAAGGTAAACTAACCGAGTTAACGAATGATACCAAAAACTGAATGATTACTAAAATATATGGAATTACACGACGTCTCCTGTGGAATTGATAGCGTTGCTCGACCTCTTCTACTCTTTTTCTCCTCTGAAAATTGAATTTTATGTTTTAGGTATCGAGAATATGATTTAGCGCACTTAAAACTCATTTTTGAGTTTTGTATTTATATGGTCTGGAAGTCGGTTCGATACGGCGTATCCAAGGGATTAGATACGGCGTATTAGAGTTTCTTAGAGTAGGGACCACGTGTGATATCTTCCAGAATATTTACATACTATATCTTGAATACGACGTATTGAGTTCTTCTGGATACGGCGTATTGATCTTCTATCCTTTATGGTCTTTGGTGAGTGCAGGCACGGATACGCCGTATCTTTCTTAATGGATACAGCGTATTGGTTGTTAGAATCATTAATCTTCAAAATGTCTTCATTTAAACTCCAGAATGTACGCCTTTTGCTAATATTCACCAAGTACTCCATAATTACTACAATTCTCAAATATAAACGATTAAATAACAACTCTTTGCAATAACTATACAAAATGGGTTAATAATATGGGATAAATGATGCTATAAAATAGACGTTATTTGATGTCATCAGTTCCTAAGTGATATATGGTTATTGATTAGCGGTGATTCTATGTTTCTTTTGATGCGGTCATCGTAAGACTTCTACACAAAGTTTTACAACTCCCTTGGCAGAGTACCTAACCGTTGTAGTAGTAGTATAGGCAAGACTCGAGGGTTGTTATCGTTCTCTAGGGGAATAGGTTGGGAAGGCTTGATCACGGTCTAACCGAATTCTAAGGGTTGAGGGAAGATTCTTTTTGTGTTTTTATATTTTATGAAAGCAAGTAAAATCATATATTGGAGATGTGGTTGGTTTTAGCTATTAAACTAAATATTAACTAAGCTACTAGTGATAACAATATAATAAAAGACTATGTTTATTTAATCATGTATTACTCCCTAGATTGCTTCTCCTAGTGTTACTTTGTCACACTTATACAAGAACCTATTTAATATTCCGTTAAGGAAACGCACAAGTAAGGTAGTATGAAGACTATTACAAGGCCCATAAATATATATTAAATGCATTTGAAATATATTAAGAGTGGATCGACCATATAAGAGGCAAGGTAGTATGAAGACTGTTACCTGATGGTATCCTTTCTACATAACCATGTTTTCCTAGACATATCAATAGCGATACAAACAAAAGCTGGTTTTCTAAGACCTAACATGCATATCTATCACAAGAAGCAACACTACTAAGATCTACATTCTAGGTTTCATACAATCATAAATAAACACAATAGAAGGTTTAGCCAAACATGTTAAAGATAAAGCAAGAACATATAAGAATCACACAACAAGACATATTGAATGATTAAGATAGTCTTACTTGATTAAAACATGAATTGGTGAAGTACAATAGGGTTTTGAGGCCCTAAAATCGTCCCTAACAGCTGCTAAACGAACTAGGGTTCATCCCTTTTTTTACTCTAAAGTTTCACACTTAAAACCCTAAAATCGGATTTGTATTTATAGTAAAATCGCTGCGATGGCGTCGCATTTTAATCGTGACGCCTTCGTGACAAGAATATTCTATATAATGGGTTGGGTCATACAATCTGATGCCGTCTTGAGATCTTGTGACGCCGTCTTGGAAATCGTTGTTACGGTGTCACGTGTAATCTGTGACGCCGTCTTAAGCTTTTGAGGAGAAATTCTTGAGCAATGTTGGTGTAGGTCCGTAGTCTTGTCCGTTTCTTCACCAAATGAGCCCAAGTCACATGTATTTCTTCCAAATGCCTTCCAAATGCAAAATACCTAAAAATGAACGATTAAGTACCTATTTTGGGCATAAACACATGATTTAGGGGGTTAAATGGCCCCGAAAAAGTGTATAAAATGATACCTCATCAAATACCCCTACACTTAAGATTTGCTTGTCCTCAAGCAAATAGGCTTTTCTATCTAGACAATAACAATATGAGGGGTCATTTTACCTACTCTTTAAAAGTATTTTACAACCCAACCTTCTAGACCTCTTAATTAACAGCACGGAAAGTATATACTAGCACCTTACATAAGTGTTTGGGATTCTCTCTTTCACTCGGGTGTATAATAAATTATAACAAAAGTGGGACACTGAAAATCAACACTCACTACCTGTCATAGCATATAAATTACCATAGGCTTGGTAAAGGATCAAACCTCCACCGCTAGGCGTAAGCATTATTCATTATTATCTAAGAGGTCTTTTAAAGGGTTGTGGGGTGTAGGTGTAAGATAACATACAATGGAAACGAAAATGGATGGGATAAATTTGGGTGGCTTTGGGTGAATTTGGAGTGGAAGGGTTAGCTAATTATTTACACGAATACACGTTGGTTTGGTTGCTAAGCCAAGACTCGGACGAAGATATACAAACTCTACACAACTCTACATCAATATCTTTTTTTTTCATGAATAACATAATACATCATAACATGGGGTTTATAACACGTACCCCTACACTTGAGCTTTTTCATGCTCGATATTTACAATCTAACTAATGACCCGATTTGAGGTGGATCAAAATAACATGGAGATCATATAACAAATATATGGGGGTATTGACTTAACTTTTCTTCCCCATTCTTCCGCGAAATAAATACTACCATGAATCTCAATCGTCCCAAAACAGTATTTACAAGGATAAGGACTTAGCAACCATGTACTCAAATAATTAACTTAGGTTAAACACAATAATGTACTAAAAGCGAGTACATACAAGGTAGGCTAAGGCGATTTGGGTGTAACGATTGGTTTAAGGGTGACAATGTTCTTCATTAACAGTCCGGCTTAACCAGAAAATTATGAGAACCGTGAAAAAGGATAGGCTCGGAGGGTTGTACTAGGGGTATCCTGCACTAAAAATGAGTGTATGGCAATAGTGTGGGATAGTTATATGATCGGTGTGACCATTATAACAATTACAGGTTTAAAACATGAGTTAATCCTAGTGCCTCTTATCAAGCAAATCCTAATACTTACTATGTGGTCTCGGAATGCATCACAAAAATAAGTTCTAGAATTTAATATACTATCGGTACACTCATCTAATTTAATACCGATCTTAATGCTCCAAAAAAGGCAACAAAGACCACATGTACACATCTGTAACGACGAAATAGACACATATAACTGCTCACTCCTTAACTTTAGAAAGCTAAAGGTATAAACTATCTTGGGCATCAATAATAGATACCCAAATTCCTAAAGATCTAAAGGCGAACCTCACATTTTTGGGGTGGAATTCTGAGGTTTATTGTGCTAGTCATATAAATTCCTATCCATGAGACGCTATTAATACTTGGTTTTCGTCGGTATGTGTCATAAAAAAATTTAAATTTGGGTCAAAATCACCTCTTACGCTATGTTTCGATATATTACCCATCATTTCATGGACAAAGCAAATGGAAAATGAAAGAATAGTTTTTAAGGCTTATTTTCCCCCTACACTTAAGTTAAACATTGTCCCCAATGTTCTATAAAGGTATCCATAAAAAACGAATAAAGGGATAAGAAAACAAGTAAAAGAAACTAGTATTCCCCTGGTTTGCTCAACAATGGAGAAGAAACATGCGATAACTGGTTAAATCGTCCTCCAAGAATCATCCAATGAAACTTCCTAAGATCTTCCAAGCTTCTTCTCATCAAATATAACCTGTAATCAAAGACAAAGAAAACTATACCAAGCATAAAATGTGCGATATAATAATATACAATTATGAAATTAGGGTTGACTCGATAAAGCAGTAAAGATAGGATGAGAAAATTGTCAAACTCATTGGTTTTGCAGGTTTATAACAGAAGATTACATATTTTAAATGTTATGTGAGTTTTATTTTAAAAAATAATTAAAAACTTTAAGTTTTCTGGACCTGGGTGTTTGACGCCGTCAGGAAAATCCTAACGCCGTCACAGGTATCGTGGTGACGGCGTCGCGTGTAAATCGTGACGCCGTCTCCACGTTCTGTGAAAACAAAATTTTTGTTTTTGATGAAAAATTTCCTGCACTTGATTCCATAAGTTAGTTTCTGTACAAATAGCTGCATAAAACCTGAGAATCGACAATTTACTCATATGACTCGAGACTGACGCGAAATAATCAAAACAATTTATTTAACATGTTTGAACTTGGTTCTAAAAACCGGATAAATTCCCCTACACTTATTGTATACAAAATACATTTGTTTGTAGATTAGACGAAGTTACAAACGAACAAAGCATGATTACAAAATGATTCAAACATTATAAAACAAACAATAAAGAATAAGACACAAGACACTCCTAAAATGGCGAGAAAATAAAAATATGGTTTCCTCCAAAAGCACTGTTGTTTGTTCGAGTCACGAGCCTAACTCTACCCTTATTTAACAGATAAAGGGGAGGTTTTAACGACCCCAAAATTATTCGCTGAGGAATAAGGGTCCGGGCGTGTTACTTCAAAGATCAAATGATTCACGAAGTTAATAGAAACGACCAAAAGTCATTTAAAAACTGATACATGATTGGAATTAACAAAGTATATGTTTACACATAAGCTAAAGCTTAACCTTTGTCCACTTGTTCAAACTACAAAGATTTCTATGTCTAGCCAAAACACTTATACAAAATGTAATGTGACAAGAATCTTTAATGGCAGAATCCAAATACCAACACCACAATGTATCCCTTGCACCTCGTGCTTACTGATCCCCTGAAAAACATTGCTTTAAAACGTCAACAATAATGTTGGTGAATTCATAGGTTTGATAAATCATATATTATAGGACCACAAGATTTCCCAAGTGTATGATAATGCAACAGATGCAGACATCATATAAATGTAATTACGTTGCCCTAAGCTCATGACACTGAAGCTCGACATAAATGAATACCATATAAATGGCCTACATTGCCCGTGATGATGTTCTAACCCGCAACATCCTATGTTCGACATGGTATACGTTCGTTTGCCTAGTGATAGCTAATCACCCGAACGGGGATGTCAATCCCAATAGATCTATTCATAACATTCGCGCTCACAATCCAGTAACTGACAGTTCATGATAATGGGCTCAACTAGGGTTATCGCAACTTAGGCAACACGTAATCATAATATGAAACTTAACCACTTGTGTCCAGTTGTAAAACATTGCATGTTTCTCACCCCAAAAACTTTGTAAAACAAAAGCATGTAAAACGTGGGGCTATGAACTCACCTTTAGTGAGCGAATAACAAGAATATCACAGATAATGCGCCACGCAAATCGTCAGATGCAACCTATTTAAATTAAGGTCGTATAAGTACCATGTACTTCGATTAACCAATATCATATAATCCTATATAGCTCATCATACTATCATTCGGGCTATCATAATTAAGAGGTCATGTAGTGAACGTATGAGGAGCTAGGACACTTTAAATCGTAAATCCAACAACTCGTCGATACGCCACCCCGAAGAGGCCTCATTATGAAACTCCCTAGTAATATAGCACTTTGCTTAACTAATACCACATATAGGTCTATATAGTTCAATCACCATCTAATTGTTTTGGTAAAATTGTGTTTAATAAGTAAAAACGTTTATAATTACCGTTTTAGTAAATATAGCATAACTTTTGCGTTTTAAGCCCGATTTTGACGTTTCTTATGCCCACGCTTTCGTACTAAGACGAGTGATCAAAATATTACATTTTTAATTTTTCAACATTCTGTGATGAATAGTGTTTTTACTGTTCACAACAGCTATAAACTCGTTTTTACGTTTTAATTAGCGTAAACTCGTAAATGTCGTATCTTATTTGTTATAGCTCCGTTTTTAGCGATTCTTTCGAGCACGTTCTCGTAATTGAAAGTTCTATTGATTTATGAGGTTTACAAAAATAAAAGTTTCTGTCATGAATAGTACTTTTATAAAAATAGTTTTATAAAAGTATTAATTGTCGTAAACTCGCGAAATTCATAACTCGTTCGTTATTAATTGAAAAATTACGATTCTTATCATTTTGGAATCCTAAAAATATGTATAATTTGTTAAAAATACCAAACTTTGCTGAAA
The DNA here is from genome assembly GCA_026074375.1 of Tanacetum coccineum. Classification (NCBI taxonomy): domain Eukaryota; kingdom Viridiplantae; phylum Streptophyta; class Magnoliopsida; order Asterales; family Asteraceae; genus Tanacetum; species Tanacetum coccineum. The sequence goes on from BQNB010015913.1 coordinate 55,218, forward strand.
GGAAATAATTTTTATAAAATTTTTTATAAAAATACTTTTAACGACTCAAACCCGTTTATTAACGTTATAACTTGTTTTTAACACCGTATCTTTTTCGTTATTTACCGTTTTTCAAGTTTCTTTAGATTTTTTTGGAATCGTCATGAATTTATAATATTTATAAGTTGTTCAAATCCACTGTATGGAAAAACTCGGATTCAAACAGCCTCCCTAATAGGATCAATATGTATACTTTTAATAAAGCTCATACATGTACTAACCACTTTTGTAACTACCACAAGTCTCATATGTCATACGTATTATATTATTATAAGTGATACATATAATATTGTCCATAAGTTCATTCTTTGTCCAAATGTCCAAGGTGACAAGATTAACAAGTCCATAATAACACTTAAAAACCATAACTTCATTAAGTAACCCTAATTTACTAGTTTGTACATAAACATTTTTATACATAAACCAAGTGTGTACAAGGCTTACAACCATTTTGTAACCTCAATATAACCTCCATAGAACATGTGTACAAGTCCATAAATCATGTTTACAAGAAAATCCACTTTTACAATGTTAAACATATCCTAAATGGTGATTTCACTACATAGCACATCATATACATAAAAACTCATAAAATGAAAGTATAAAGGTTTATAGAAGACCTTATGATGAATGATGGTGATGAGAAATAAGTGCTAAACCCTTGTTTAGACACAAAATCAAAGCTTGCAAATATGAAACCCTAGATTAGGTTATGAAACCCTAATCTTTCCTTTTCTTGACAAATGCTTGCAAATGGTTAACCAATGCTTGGAAACATCTTAGAATATCTTAGGAATGATGTGTATATGTGTGTATGCTCTTAGAAAATCAAGGTATGGATTTGCTTGGGAGGGTGTTTGATGTCGTGGGCTTTAGGGAGGACAAAGGAAGAGATTGTTTTGATTTTTGGTTAAGTGAAAGACTTGTGTGTTTATCTCTTGAAGTGCATAAGTTATATATATAAAAGGTTAGTCAAATGAAGTATTTCAAAGACCAAATGGTCAAGGGGGGGGGGGGCAACTTGGAGAGAAAAAAAAGGGGTGACTAGTGATGTAAATCACTAGTCATGATAGAAGTCTTGCAAGTTCCATACTTGCACTTGTTCTTATTTATTACTTATGTTCTTATGTCCCCTTAGATGCATATCATCCCATGAAATCATGGAACAAAATGACTAGCTAGTGAATTCTATCTTTTATGGAAATATTTTGCTAATACTTGAAGTATAAAAGATGTAGATTTAATACAAAGTGTATATTTGTAAATGTTTATATCTTGGTTGGTTTTTCTTAGGTAGAAATTCGGCTAACATGGGTTATAAGGGTGCATTTTTATAAAACTTTGGGTATTGGTTATAAAAATGGGTATTTGTTGAAGCGTAGAATTATTTTTGTGGTTCCGGGTATGCCTAAACTTAATTTATCGCGAAACGTATACACTTTACGTATCCGATAAAAATAAAATGAACAAAGACCATAATTATTCTCAAAATAATTATTTAATACTTGATTGATGTAAACGCTTAATTGTTTGGTGCCCATTTACATTGAACGCTAATTTTTCAGCTTACGCGATTTTACTTAATACATGAAAATACAAGCAAACGCGTACAACACTAAAAATGAATAGTAGATTTATTGATGTCGTCAATGACTTGAAAACACGGGGTGTTATAGACTTCCCCCATTAAACAAGCCTTGTCCTCAAGGCTTACGATACAGCACTTGACGACGGTGCGGTCTTGGTGAAGAGGTGTGGGTATTTCTTCTTGAATTGGTCTTCACGTTCCCACGTGAACTCAGGAACTCTCTTGGAGTTCCATCGAACCTTGATTAATGGAATGCGGCTTCGCTTCAACCGTTTAACTTCACGGTCCATGATCTAAACGGGTTCCTCAACAAACTGAAGCTTGTCATTAAAATGAAGTCCTTCCAACGGAACGGCTAACGGTTCGTCGGCATAGCACTTTTTCAAGTTGGATACATGAAATGTATTGTGAACCCTGCTTAGTTCTTTTGGAAGCTCGAGTTTGTAAGCAACCTCTCTAACCTTTCCTAACACCTTGAAAGGTCCAACATACTTGGGGTTTAACTTCCCCTGTTTGCCAAAACGTACGACCCCTTTCCAAGGCGAAACTTTAAGCATAACTTTATCCCCGACTTGGAATTCCATTGGTTTACGCTTTAGATCGGCGTAACTCTTCTGTCGATCACGAGCGGCTTGCATCCTTTGCTTGATTTGGATGATTTTCTCAGTGGTCTCTTGAATCAGTTCTGGACCAAGGATTTGAGCTTCTCCAACTTCGGTCCAACAAACAGGTGAACGACACTTTCGACCATAAAGTGCTTCGAATGGTGCGGCCTTGATGCTAGCGTGATAGCTATTGTTATATGAGAACTCGACTAATGGCAAATGGTTAACCCAACCCTTTCCAAAGTCGATCGCACAAGCACGCAGCATATCCTCGAGAGTTTGAATGGTCCTCTCGCTTTGCCCGTCTGTTTGTGGATGGTACGCAGTACTCATATCCAAATTAGTACCCAAAGCGTTCTGAAGTGACCTCCAGAAATTTGATGCGAATCTCGGGTCGCGATCACAAATGATTGAAACAGGTATTCCATGCCTCGTGACAACCTCCTTTAGGTATATTCTTGCAAGTTTATCCATAGGATCAGTCTCTCTCATCGGTGTGAAGATCGCAGACTTAGTGAGTCGGTCAACAATCACCCAAATGGTGTCGTAGCCTTGCGACGTCTTAGGAAGCTTAGTAACAAAATCCATAGTGATGTTGTCCCACTTCCATTCAGGTATCTTGGGTTGTACCAACAATCCTGATGGTCTTTGATGTTCAGCCTTGACCTTAGCACAGGTCAAACACTTGCTAACATAGGTGGCGATGTCGGCTTTCATATTGGGCCACCAATATAGCTTCTTCATATCTTGGTACATCTTGTCAGAACCCGGATGTATAGAGTACTTTGATTTGTGGGACTCGTGCATGATCACAGTCCGCAAATCGCCATAACAAGGTAGCCAACTCCTGCCATTGAGGCATAGGGTTCCATCCGCACGGGGTTCTAACTTTTCCGTCCTAATCGCCTCTGGATTTTTAGCATTTTCAACCAACATTCCTCCAACATCTTCATTCTTGATGTTCTCTGGTTTTCGTGCTTCAGTCTGAGCATTCAAGATTTGTTTGGGAAGGTCCAAACTAATAGTCATGACTAAGGCTCGAACTCTTAATGGTTGATCTCTTTCCTTCCTACTTAGAGCATCAGCAACAACATTTGCCTTTCCCGGGTGATAACGAATCTCACAATCGTAATCTGAGCCAATCTCCCAACACGACGTTTTGCCTCATGTTCAACTCTTTCTGATTAAGAATGTGTTGTAGGCTCTTATGATCAGTGAACACCGTGCACTTGGTTCATCACCAGCAGCAAAACCGAAGACAAGAAGCTGCTAAGGTTTATGTGGCAGCCCCAGCTAAGGGTAGAGGCTACGCTGGGAACTTACCATGGTGCAATAGGTGCAAGGCACATCATCAGCCAGGTCCGTGTCCTCCTAGGTGTGGTAAATGTCACAAGCTTGGTCACCAGGAAGGGGATTGTCGAACTAGGATTCCTGTAGCAAGAGACAATTCGCTACAGAATGTGACATGCTTTGGTTGTGGGAATCAAGGGCACTACAGGAGTGATTGCCCGGAGTTAAAGAACCGAAACTAAGGAAACCAAGTTAAAGGTACTGAAGCACGTGGAATGGTGCATGCCTTAGTAGGAGGAGAAACCAATCAAAACCTTAACAACATGGAGGATGATATCAATGCTTAGACTTTATCCCTTTAGGAATTTTCGCTTAAATTTATGTTGTACTTTCGCTTCAATTTCTGTTGTACTGAATGATTTCAAGTATCTATCAAATTAACATATTATGAAAATGTCAATTCTGCTTTCACCTTATCTATATTCAAAAAAAAAAAAAATAAAAAAAGTCACTAATTTTGAAGCTCAAGTTAAAAGCCATGCAAACGAGTTACTAAGCATGGTAACGAAATATTCAAAAGACATAAATGAAAATAACAAATAAATTTATTGCCACTAACAATCGTTTATTTATCTTAGAATAAGATTACATAATGGACATAAAAGAAATACAAGTTTTATTTCAACCTCCCTAACCATAATATCTGTCCTTCAAGCCATAGCTCCACGCCAATAGCAAGGATAATATGACCGGCACGAGAATTGCTAGAATAATGAGCCTAAATACTGAGATCCTTTTGTATGGAAGTAGCAGATTAATGCCGAGTGCTATCGCGGTCGCCATCGACAAGATGTGATGAATGGCAAACATTTTTGAGATTGGATAGAGGAAAAATGTAAGATGAAAGATTAAGTGGTTGTATGGTGAAATGGAGAAGAAAAATTTTGTATAAAAGGACGGAAAGTAACGGTGGGGTTACTGTTGGTTATGTTCACGACAGTTGGGGCACTGTTACATATAAAAAAATTAAAAAAAAAAACAAATATAATAATAATTATCTAACCTCGTTTCATAACATTATTCGGAAGATAATTTCCGCCCTCTTTTTCTACGAAAACCCGTACCTCTCAAGTGCCGCATACTTGAGCCTTGAGGACAAGGCTCTTCTAACCGGAGGAGACTGTAACATTCCGTATTTTCAGGTCATTTGCAACGTCATATATTTTACTAATAATTTTTTTGTTTTTCGTATGCATTTACTTTTAATTATAATAATTAAGTTAAATCGCGTAAGCTATAAATTATCAATTAATGTAAACGACACAACGAATTAAAGTTTTCGTCAAGCAATCATTATATATATTTTTTTAAAAGTAATAATTAACTTGTTCATTTTATTTTTATCGGATACGTAAAGTGTATACGTTTCGCGATAAATTGCGTTTAGGCACTTCCGGAACCACCAAAACTTTTCTACGCTTCAACAAATACCCACTTTTATACCCAATACATAAAAATTACAAAATATATCATCTATATATTATGTTTTGCCGAAATTCTTGCAAATTGTACAAGTATTATAACAAAACTCTTACATTTTGGTCAAATATACACCTTACTTCATTTATGCAACACCATACCTAGCTTACTTTGACTAATGACCATAACAAAGACCATCCCTATGATCATACTATGTTCCTTGACTAACTATGCACCTTTTTGGTCATCTATATCTTATATACATGCAAGACTAGAAAGATATAACACATATACATTAACACTTAGTAAAAAAAAATCAAACATATACTCCCTTTTGCTCTCTACCATCTCACGGCATCAAAACCCCAACCACACAAACCCATACAAATTTTTATTCAACCCATACACTTCTATACACATCCATCCTAAGATATTCTAAGGTATTTCCAAGCATTGGCTAACCTTTTTCAAGTATTAATCAAGAAAAGTGAAACTAGGGTTTTAAAATGGAAAGCTAGGGTTTTATATCTAAACAAGGGTTTAGATTTTGGTTCATATCTTCATCATAATAAGGTTTCTAAAAACCTTCATGTCTTTACTTTCATCATTTTTATATGTTTACATGTTTTATATCACTATATCACCACTTAGGATTTTTTAATATGTTAAAACGGACATTATCACTTATGTTTATGAATTTACACACTTTTATTATGTCATATTGTGATATATATCATGAAAAATGGATTAATAAGAATATGTTGAATGTTGTTTAAGTATAAACATGGGGGGATTTTTTTGTATAAATTTGTGTTTAGAAAGTTAAAATGCAAACTCTTTATAATGACACACTTGGGATAACTAAAAGGGATGATTTGATTTCGACTTATACAGTAGGCTTTGACATTACATAAAATAATAGCCGCTCATGACGATCCAAAATGATAAGAAACTCGAAAACCGATTTATAACGAAAAAGATACGTTAGTTACGAGTTTACGACGAGAAATACTTTTATAAAACTATTTTATAAAATTTACTATTCATCTACAGAAAAGTGGATATTTTTTAAAACATCATAAAATATGTATACTTTTAATTACGGAAGATCGCACTCGAAAGTATCGTTAAAAACGGAGCTATGACGATATAATACGACGTTTAGAGTACGATAACAAAAACTATAAAAATAAGTATATATCTGTTATGAACAGTAAAAATCACTATTCATCAGAAAAACTAAAATTTTAAAAATGTTATATTTTGATAACTCGACTTAATACGAAAATGTGGGCATAAGAAACGTAAGAAACGGGCTTAAAACGAGAAAGTTACGCATTATTTTCTAACTTGTGCACTATTTCCTGAGGTGAATAGTGTTGGTTCGTTTTTAAAATAAATTTTTGCGAAACATTTTAGAATCATTTATATAATATTTATACATGTCTTAAACTTTATAAATATTATTTTACAAAGACAATTGAATTATATATTCGATTATACGAGTTCAAATACACGAATAATATTTTAGAAATGCAATTTTAATATTATTTGCTAACACGATGTAGCCGGTGATGTCGTATATTGTGGCGAATCATTACGTTTGTATTAGTTATCAAAGTACTATTTACTAGGGATTTTCTTAATAGGCTCTTGGGGTGGTCGTATCGCGAGTTGTTGGATTTACGATTTATAAGTGTCCATAGCTCTCATGTTCACTACACGACCTTAATTTATTGATAGCCCGAACGATTTAGTATGATGAGCTATACGACTATAAAATAATCAAGTGTTAGTACTTATTCGACCTATATGGATTGAGAGTGCCTTCGGTTTCCTTCGTAACGCATTTTCCTTGTGATAATTGTGATTGATTACCATTCACTTCAAGGTGAGTTCGTGAGCCCTTTTTCTACTACTGTTTTATTAAATGCGGGGGAGATTACATGCTTGATTTTTTGGGACACAAGTGTTTTCAAAACTGTATGCTATTTCCCTGATATACATTATTGACTATAGTACCCTTCTGCCGCTAAGTTCCCTTTTATCATGACACCGCAATTACTGCGGGATTCGCTAGTTTTATGGATAGATCTATCGGGACTGTCCATCCCCGTCTGGCTGTTGTTTCTTGTTGACATTGACGCATTTAAACATTCGAAGAAAATTCGTTAGGTGTTTGGCAGCATCTGTATTGAGAAAATTCGTAGGATGTTTTTGTAACATCTGTATCGTGTTGGGGCAAAAACCTCAGTTCTGGTTTGATTACGTTTATTACGTTAAGGTTCGGAGCATGTGCTTAGGGCTATCTATACCTGTTTTGGACTATTTGAATGTGTTTCATGGTCTTACTTATTACTTCGATCTTGTGGTCCACGCTATTTCCTGATAAACCTATGAATTTCACTAACCTTTGGTTGAAGTTTTAGCAAGTTTTAATCTCAGGTGCTGAGGCATATGCTGGATGGGACCGTGACCGGATATCTATTAGAGGATTCTGATTTTGAAATTTAATGAAACTTTGGTCTTATAACAAGCTTAATGTCTTTTTATCAAAACTATGGGATCCTAACGTGTAAACTCTGTTCTTTTGTAATGACATCGAATGAAACTGATTTTTAACGTCCATTTAGGTCGTTTTCTATATCGTGATTTTTGATTACTTTGAGTAGCACCCCAATTCCCATTTGCTGCGGACGTATTTTAGGGGGTGTATACAGTGAATTATAGGTTTGATAATTCGTATATTGTAGGACCACAAATTTCCCAAGTGTATGATTATGCAACAGATGCAATCACATCATATAAATGTTCTTACTGTGCCTAAGCTCATGTCACTGAAGCTGACATAAAATGTATACCATATAAATGGCCTACATTGCCGTGCATGATGTTCTAACCCGCAACATCTATGTTCGAATGGTATACGTTCGTTTGCACTAGTGATGCTAATCACCCGAACGGGGATGTCACTCACAATAGATTTATTCTTAACATTCTGTGCTCACCAATCTAAGCTAATTGACAGTTCATGAGGTAATGAGCTCAGCTGGTTATCGCTACTTAGGCAACAACGTACATCATAATGTAAAACTTATCCATTGTGTCCAATGTAAAAATTGCATGTTTCTCACCCTAAATAACTTATAATAAAACAAATCATTTAAAAACTGGGCTATGAACTCACTTGAGTGAGCGGCATATCAAATGTATACAGAAAACGCGTCCGATAATGATTCGAGTGCAACCTAATCTCCAATAGAGGTCTATAAGTACTAATCAAATTGGGTAACCTACTACCATGTATATTTCTTATAGCTTAATCACCATCTAATTGTTTTTAGTGTAAATCATATTTATAAAGTTAAAACGTTTATAAATATACCTTTGGTAAAAATGACATAACTTTCACGTTTCAAGTCCGTTTCTTGCGTTTCTTATGTCCATGCTTTCGTATTAAGACGAGTTATCAAAATTTGACATTTTCATATTTTTAGTCCTCTGATGAACAGTGATTTTTACTGTTCATACCAGTTATAAACTTATTTTTATAACTTTAATTAACGTAAAACTCGTAAATGTCGTATTTTATTCGTTATAGCTCCGTTTTTAGCGATTCTTTCGAGTACGTCTTTGTTATTAAAAGTTCTATCATATTAATAATGTTTTCAAAATGCTATTTACTGATGTGAATAGTAACTTTTATAAAAGTATTTTTATACATTTAAGTATATAATCTCGCGTAATTCATAACTCTTTCGTTATTGATCCAAAAATTATGATCCGAATTGTTTTAGAATCCTAAAATCATGTGTGATCTGTGAAAAATACTAAACTTTATATATCAGAAGTATTTGATAACTTGTTTTTATAAAATTTACTTTTATAAACCCGGTATTAACGTAAAACGTATATTTGCCGTATCTTTTTCGTTATAAGGCGGTTTTTCGAGTTCTTTACATATTTGGAATCGTCATGAGATGTACTATCTTTATAAAACATAATATGGCTGTCACCATACACGAACCAAAACAGCCCCTTTGAAATCATTATGTATACTTATTTATATAACTTGTTTTATGTACTTTTCAACCTAGTAAATTACATAGTCTTCAAAACTCTTTTTACCTAGTCTTCATTTATATAATGTCCATTGTCCATATTTTGTCCACATGAGTCCATGATAACAAGGTTAACAAGCCATTTACAACACTTTTAAATCATAACTTATTAAGTAAACTTTAAAACCCTAATTTGTATATACACTTTTTATACTTAAACCAACATGGTACCATACTTATATTTCATTCATTCCATGGTATTTACAACCACATAACACATGAATAAATGTACAAAATCATAATCACAAGTAAAAATGTGTTTTACATGTTTAAAAGCATCCTAATGGTGATTTTGCTACATAGAACATATATACTCATAAAATCATAAATGTAAATTCATAAAGGGTTTTAGATGACCTTAATGTGATGTAATATGATGACCAACAAAATCCAAACCCTTGTTTAGATTATAAACCCTAGCTTTCACAACCAAGAAACCCTAATCCACAATAAAACCCTAATCCTTCCTTTTCCTTGCTTTAACACTTGTAAAGGCTTAACCAAGCCTTTAAAACTCTTTGTAATATCTTAGATATAGTGTAAGAATACTTGTAAAAGTGTTAAATGAAAATTGTATGGATTGGTTATGGTTTTTATTTTGAGCCGTGGCTATGTATGGAAAAAGAGAGAGATAATTTTGATTTTTGGCTAAGAAATGAGAGAGTGTATGTTATACTTGCTAGTGTGTATGAGATACAAGTATTATAAGGTAGTGAAATGAGTTATACAAAGACCAAATGGTCAAGGTGGGGCGTGGGAACAATATGAGGGTTTTAGAGTAATAGTTGGTCAAAATCACTAGTCTTGTACCAAGTCTCATACATCCCATACTTGTACATGTCTTTCTTTTACTTCTTATGTTTCTATATTCCCTAATGTGTAGGTTATCCCATGGAAATGTGGATGGATGTAACTAATATTCAATAATGGAATGACGTATTATTTCTCTTTATGTAAGTTATAAGTTGTAGTTTCCTTTTATTAAGTGTAAGTCTTGTATTTAAATGCTAGGTTGCTTCGCTAGATATATAAAGACGTTACATATATTATATATATGGGAGTAAGTTTTATAAACTTTGGGTATTGGGTATAAACCTGGGTATTTGTTGAAGCATAGATTAATTGTGGTGGTTTTGGGTATGCCCTAAATGCAATTTTATCCGCGAAACGTAAACAATTTACGTAACCAATAAAATAAATAATGAAACAAATTAATAATTTATCTCAAAGTAATTATATAACACTTGCTTGATGTAAACATTTAATGTTGGTGCCCGTTTACATTGAAACGTTCATTTTTAGTTACGCGATTTAACTGAACGATTACGATTAAAAGCAACGGCGTTACAATACTAAAAATACATAGTGGATTTATTGAGTGTAAATGAACTAAATCGGGTGTTATAGTCTCCCTCGTTAAGGTGAGCCTTTTCCTCAAGGCTTAAGTCGCAGGCACTTGATGCGGTGCAGTCTTTGTGAAGAGGGTGATAATTTCTTGGAATTAATCTTCGCGTTCCATGGTAACTCAGAACCACTCCTGGAGTACCATGATCGCGTGATTATTGGAATACGGCTTTGCTTCAACCTGTTTATTTCGGTCCAGATTTCTACCGGTCCCTCAAGAATTATAGCTTGTCATCAATGTAGGTCCAACCACGGAACGACTAATGGGCTCGGCGGCAAACACTTTTTCAAGTTGGATACATGGAATATAATGTTGAACCCTGCTCGCTCTGCGGAAGCTCAAGAACAAATAAAAAATTGTAAGCAACCTCTCCACTTTCTAACACCTGAAAGGATCCAACATACCTTAGGTTTAACTTCCACCGTTTGCCAAAATGTACGTCCACTTTCCAAGACACAACTTTAAGGCATAACTTTATTCCCAACCTATAATTCCATCGGTATACGCTTTAGATCCGCGTAACTTTTGTCGATCTGCGAGCGCTTGATTTTCAGTTGATTTGAATGATCTTTCAGTTGTTTCTTGCACTATTTCTGGCCCAGTGAGTTGGATAATTCTCCACCTCGGCCCACAAACGGTTTGTGAACGACACTTTCTCCCTAAAGTGCTGCAAATGGTGCGGCCTTGATGCTAGCGGTTAATAGCTATTGTTCTATGAGAACTCGATAATGGCAAATGGTTAACCCAAACCATTTCAAAGTCGATTGCACAAGCACGCAGACATATCCTAGAGCGTTTGAATAGGTCCTTCACGCTTGACCATCTATTTGTGGATGATCGCAAGACTCATAGTGGATGGTACGCAGTATCAATATCAGACTAGTACCAACGAATTCTGATGTGACCTCAGAAATTTGATGCGAACCTTGGGTCACAAGCACAAATAATCGAGTGAGAGGTATTCATGCCTGTGACCACTCCTTTAGGTACCATTCTTGCAAGGTTTATCCTCATCAGATCAGTCTCTTCACACGTACAAAGATTGCGGACTTTGTGAGTCAGTCAACAATTACCCTAATTAGTGGCGTTGCTCTTGTGATGAATTAGGACGGCATCGTGACAAAAATCCATGGTGATTATTGTCTTACTTCTCAATTGAGGTATATCGGCTGTACACCAATAAACCGATGCTTTGATGTTCGGCCTTGACCTTAGCACAGGTCAAACACTTGCTAACATAGGTGGCGATGTCGGCTTTCATATTGGGCCACCAATATAGCTTCTTCATATCTTGGTACATCTTGTCGGAACCCGGATGTATAGAGTATTTTGATTTGTGGGACTCGTGCATGATCACAGTCCGCAAATCGCCATAACAGGGTAGCCAACTCCTGCCATTGAGGCATAGAGTTCCATCCGCACGGGGTTCCAACTTTTCCGTCCTAATCGCCTCTGGATTTTTAGCGTTTTCAACCAACATTCCTCCAACATCTTCGTTCTTGATGTTCTCTGGTTTTCGTGCTTCAGTCTGAGCATTCAAGATTTGTTTGGGAAGATCCAAGCCAATAGTCATGACTAAGGCTCGAACTCTTAATGGTTGATCTCTCTCCTTCCTGCTTAGAGCATCAGCAACAACGTTTGCCTTTCCCGGGTGATAACGAATCTCACAATCGTAATCACTGAGCAACTCCAACCAACGACGTTGCCTCATGTTCAACTCTTTCTGATTAAGAATGTGTTGTAGGCTCTTATGATCAGTGAACACCGTGCACTTGGTTCCATACAGGTAGTGCCTCCAAATCTTGAGAGCGAACACTACTGCTCCAAGTTCCAAATCATGAGTCGTATAATTCTTCTCATGAATCTTCAGTTGGCGTGATGCATAAGCAATCACCTTTTCTCTTTGCATTAACACAGCGCCCAAACCCTTCTTTGAAGCATCGCAGTATGCGATAAAATCTTCGCTTCCTTCAGGTAAGGCCAGGATTGGTGCACTGCACAACTTCTGCTTTAACAGTTGAAAAGCTGCTTCTTGTTTATCACCCCACTCAAACTTGACCTTCTTCTGAGTGAGCTTGGTCATCGGTTTGGCGATCTTCGAAAACCCTTCAATGAATCTCCGGTAATACCCAGCAAGACCTAAAAATTGTCGAATCTCCGTTGGTGACTTAGGAGATGCCCAATCTTTAATGGATTCGATCTTGGCGGGATCCACGTGAATACCCTTACTATCAATCACGTGACCTAGGAACTGTACTTTAGGAATCCAAAATTCACATTTGGAAAACTTGGCATAAAACTCCTCTTTCTTAAGCAATTCTAAGATTAGTTTAAGGTGCTCTTCGTGCTCTTACTTTTTCTTTGAATATATCATAATATCGTCAATAAAGACAATCACGAATTTATCCAAATATGGTTTGCACACCCGATTCATAAGGTCCATGAATACGGCAGGTGCGTTTGTCAAACCAAACGGTATAACTTGAAATTCATAATGGCCATAACGGGTTCTGAAAGGGGTTTTTGTAATGTCTTCCTCTCGAACCCTCAGTTGGTGATAACCCGAACTTAGGTCGATCTTCAAGTAGACACTCGACCCTTGGAGCTGATCAAATAAATCATCAATTCTTAGGAGCGGATAACGGTTCTTCACCGTTAGTTTATTCAATTCCCGGTAATCAATGCACATCCGGAATGATCCGTCCTTCTTCTTGACAAACAAGACCGGAGCTCCCCAGGGTGAGGAACTAGGTCTTATAAAGCCTTTGTCAGATAGTTCTTTTAGTTGCTCCGACAACTCTTTCATTTCAGAAGGTGCCAATCGATAAGGAGCCCGAGCTACGGGTGCAGCACCAGGTACCAAATTGATTTGGAATTCCACTTGTCGAGTCGGAGGAAGACCCGGCAAGTCCTCAGGAAAATCTTGAACTATTGGTATATCCTCAAGTCGCTTCTTCTCCGACTTGTCTTCAACCTCATTTGTAGTGACATGTGCCAAAAAACTAGACATCCTTTTAGCATGTATTCTTGTGTTTTGGAGTACGAGATAATGTGTAGACGAGCCTCGTGTCCCTGGTTGCTTTCATCAATGTGGGGCTATAAACTCACCTTTAGTGAGCGAATAACAAGAATATCACAAATAATGCGCCACGCAAATCGTCAGATGCAACTATTTTAAATTAATGTCGTGATAAGACATATCACATTGGGAATTACTACCAGCATAAATTCTATACAGCTAATCACCATCTAATTGTTATTTGGAAAAATTGTGTTTAATAATTAGTTTGACTGCTGATTCTTCTGTATTGACTCTGATTTTGGCATTTTTGGACTTTGGCCTTGATTTTGCACAGTCTTTTCCATTCCATGCTCAGTTTTGTCATTTTGGCTTGGTTTTCTGTCTTTTTGTTGATATCCACTTCCTGCACAATACAAATGCAAAACAAACATATATTTGGCAGTTTTTGTCTGTTTTTGGTCATTTAAGCTCGTTTTTAGAGGTAAAAGATATGTGTAATTAAGCACTTATCACCTTTCCAAGGCGACACCTTAAGTAACACTTGCTCTCTAACCTCAAACTCTAGTGGCTTACGCCTATTATCATCATAGCTCTTTTGACGATCTCTCGTAGCTTTGAGATTTTCCTTTATCAAGAGTACCTTATCAATCATCTCTTGCACTAATTCCGGTCCAATCAATCAACTTTCATCAATTTAGCCCATAGGACGGGCGACCTACATTTCCTTCCATACAGTGCCTCAAACGGAGCACATCGAATACTTGAATGGTAGCTATCATTATAAGAAAATTTAGCTAACGGTAGGTGAACATCCCAACTGCCACCAAAGTCGATCATACACGCTCTTAACATATCTTTCAATATCTGAATTGTACGCTCACTTTGTCCATCCGTCTGAGGATGATAAGCCGCACTCATATCCAATCGCGTCCCTAAGGCTTTCTGTAATGTTTGCCAAAATCGCGATGTAAACCGTCCATCTCGATCTGAGATAATTAACACAGGCACTCCATGCCATGCGACGATCTCATCAATGTATAACCTTGCCAACTTCTCCATACTGTAATCCTCACGTATCGCCAAAAAATGAGCTGACTTGGTCAGTCTATCGACTATTACTCATATAGTATCATGCCCACTCTTCGTCCTAGGTACCTTCGTGATAAAGTCCATAGTGATATCATCCTATTTCCACTTGGGTATCTCAGGTTGTTGCAACAATCCTGAAGACCTTTGATGCTCAGCTTTCACTTTCGAACAAGTTAACATTTGCTAACATACGTAGCGATATCCCTTTTCATACTTGGCCACCAATACATATCTCAAAGATCATAGTACATCTTATCCGCTCCTGGATGCATGGAGTACATAGTCATATAGGATTCGTCCATGATTATGGTTCTTACACCTCCCACTAACAGAACCCATATACAATCCATAAAGTATAAACTCTCATCTTCTTTCTGTTCCATCTACTGGTCTAACCCGTGTAACCTTTCTGCTGGCGCATTCTCTTCCTTGAACGCCTCACTTTAGGCTACCAGTATCATTCTTTTAACTCTGGACTGAATGGTCATAGCCATTGCTCATACACATCTAGGTTTCACTTGCTCTTTCCTACTTAAGGCATCAGCTACCACGTTAGCCTTTCTCGAATGATAGCGAATCTCACTATTGAAATCACTAAACAATTCAATCCATCTTCGTTGACGCATATTTAACTCCTTCTGGTCAAATTTATGTTGTAGACTCTTATGATCCGTGTAGATAACACTTTTTGTCCCGTAAAAGTAATGCCTCCAGGTCTTAAGTGCAAACACTACTGCTCCCAATTCTAGGTTGAGTGTTGTATAATTTTTCTCATGAATCTTTAATTGTCGTGATGCATAGGCGATTACATTGCCTCTTTGCATGAGTACACAATCTAATCCTTGATTTGACGCGTCACAGTAAACTACAAAGTCTTTTGGTCCATCAGGCAATGACAATATTAGTGCATTACACAAATTGTCCTTCAAAGTCTGAAAAGCTTCTTCCTGTTCTCTGGCCTACTCGTACTTCTGGCTCTTCTGCGTCAGTAAAGCAAGGGGCTTAGTAATATTAGAAAAATTTACGATGAAACGTCGGTAGTAACCTACCAATCCTAAGAATGATCATATCTCGGATGGCGTCTTATGTACTTTTTAATTCTTCATTGCTTCTATCTTACTAGAGTCCACGTGAATATCATTGCTGTTAACTACGTGTCTAAGAAAACGCACTTCTTGTAGCCAGAATTCATACTTGGAAAACTAAGCAAACAACTTTTCCTTCTTCAGCAGCTCTAACACCAACTTCAAATGGACCTCGTGATCCTCTTTAGTCTTTGAGCAGATCAAGATGTCGTCAATGAATACGATGACAAACTTATCTAAGTACGGTTTGCAAACTCGGTTCATTAAGTCCATGAAGACCGTTGGTGCATTGGTTAACCCAAAAAGGAATAACTGTAAACTCGAAGTGTCTGTATCGCGTCCTAGACGCAATCTTTGGAATATCATCCTCATGCACTCTAAGCTGATGATAACCCGACCGAAGATCTATCTTAGAGAAATAACGCGAAACTTGTAACTGGTCAAACAAGTCGTCGATCCTGGGGAGAGTCTTGGTGGTCATCTTGTGCAACTCTCGATAGTCTATGCACATTCGAAATGAACCGTCCTTCTTTTTTAACAACACAGGTGCTCCCCACGAAGAGTGACTTGGTCGAATAAAATGTATATCAACGAATTCTAAGGGTTACGAATTTATCGAATAGGGTAGCAAACGAATATCAAATCAAAGGCTAGAAAACATATAAGGGACTTCACATATGCAAATAGATGTGGATCAAATGACATAAGAATCCTTAAAAGAAAGGATAGAATATCTATATCGATAGTCAACAAAGCGTACCAAGACAAAAGGAACACATATCGAATAATGATACGTATCAAGATTGATAAATACGAAAGATAGAATTCTTATACCAATAATCGACTTTACTCGAAAGAACCAACTAAATATTGTTTTTATAAAAATTCATTTCGAAACAATAAAGACAGTCATTTTAAATAAATAAATAAAATCATTTTAAATAAAAAAAAATCAAGAGATAGGTATATAAAAGGTGTATCGCATTTTACCCATATAAATCATTTTAAACATACTTTTCATAAAATAAAATTTATCAAAAACAAACATATAAAAATGTAAAGATTATCTTAAACATTGTTTTGACACTTAATCAATATCACATTGTTTTCATAAAAAATCATTGTAAACGTCGTTTTCATAAAAATAAAGAGAGAGTCATATAAAAGCGCTTATCACAATGTATTCATAATATCATTTCAAGAATAGTTTTCCCCAAACACCCTCAAGATATACTTCAAAAAGATTTTCATAAGTCGACATCAATATAAAATATATTTCTCAAACAAAGGACATCATAATACCAAACAGGATTGTAAAATACCGTAAAGACTCTAACCCAATTCTATTATTTGAAAGCAAAAGGAAGTACAAGGAACCATATAGTTAGAATAATAGTGAAACAAACATGCACAAAAGAAATTCATACGAAGACATTACGAACCAAAAGAAAAAGGTAAAGACTCATCCGTATTCACGATCAAAAGAACAACCATTGAAAAGTGTTGGTACTAACATG